>PVLD010011878.1:0-63140 GCA_004027595.1 Dinomys branickii | reverse complement strand
AGTTATTGGAGTACCTGCAGGCATGAAGGTTCCAAGGTGCCAGTCTATCCTTTGGGGCTCTCTGCGCGGCTTGCCCGATGCGCACGAAACGTGAGACCGCTGGACGTTGCCGCCGCCAGAGAGCCGATCTCTGTCGGGAGTCGCCGGAGAGCTGCGCCGGGTCGGGGGGGTGGGAGGGATCGAGCTGTCTGTGTTCTCGGGGCGCCAGGACCCAGCAAATCCCTCTCTCCCACGCGGCTCGCCCGACACGCGCAAAACGTGGGATTGCCGGGCGTCTCCGCCGCTAACCAGCCGATCTCTGTCGGGAGTCGCCGGGGGGCTGCGCCGGCTCGGGAGGCGGGAGGGATCGAGGCGTCTGTGCTCTCAGGGTGCTAGAATCTAGCAAATCCCTCTCTCCGCTTCCGGCGGCGTTTTGGGCCCTCCACGCGGCTCGCCCCACACGCGCGAAATGTGGGACCGCCGGGGGTCTCCGCCGCCAACAAGCGAATCTCTGTCGGGAGTCGCCGGGGGGCTGCGCCGGCTCGGGAGACAGGAGGGATCGAGGCGTCCGTGCTCTCAGGGCGCTAGGGCCCAGCAAATCCTTCTCTCCGCTTCCGGCGGCGTTTGTGGTCCCCCACGCGGCTCGCCCGACACGCGCGAAACGTGGGATTGCCGGGCGTCTCCGCCACTAGCAAGCCGATCTCTGTCGGGAGCCGCCGGGGCGCTGCACCGGCTCGGGAGGCGGGAGGGCCCGAGGCGGCCGCGCTCCCACTGCGCTTGGACCGATCCCAGCTTCTTCCCCGCGGGGATCGTCCCTGGCTCCCAGCGTCTGGGACTTTCCCACGTCTCGCCCCGGCAGCCTGGTCCGCCCTACCACATCTCCCCCGGCATCTCAGAGAAATACGCCCAGTTTAAACTTCCCAGCAGAAGGTCCCGGCATTCATGCTTGCCAAATCTGTCTCGAGCTGGTGGTGTTTATTAAGGAGGTTCGCTCCCTTGCTGCTCACCTGGTCGCCATCTTCCCCGGATCTCTCTCCACTAATTTTGAAGGATCATTTTGCAACGTACATCAATCTCGTTTGGAAATTTTTTTCTTTCAGTTCCTGAAATAATTGATTTTATGCTCTTCTTGACTTGATGGTTTGTGTTGAGAAATCTGCCATGATTCTGATGGGCTTTCCTTCATAGGTAGTCTGTTTCTTTTCTCTAACGACTTTTAATATTCTATTCTTTTGTTGAAATTCTAGGACCATGACCACTATATGTCTGGATGTAGATTTATTTTGGTAATGGCTAATTGGAGTTTTATATGCCTCACTTAACTTTATGTCTGATTTTTATTCCATACTTGGGAAAAGAATATTTTCTGCTACTACTTCGGCAAACAGTCTTTTTATGACATTTGTGTTGAGTCCTGCTGTTTCATTGACACTTATTAATCTTACATTGTTTTTCTTTACATTGTCTTGCAGCTGTTGAATTGTTTATTCCTGGTTTCTTCTGATTTTTAAGAGAGTCTTCGTTTCATGTTTATTAGTGGTCATGCTGTCTTCAAGGTCTGTAAGTCTATCTTAAGCTTCATTCAAGTGGTTTGTGCCAGCTTTCTATGGAAATTTTAATTTCCTGGACATCTGTTTGAATCTTTTTGAAGCATTCTAGTTTTTTCCTGTACTGTTCATTCAAGGTTTCTATCATTTTTCTGTGCTCCTCTATTTTCTTATCTATGTCTTCTTTAGACATGCTGAGCAATTCTTTGATTATGGTTGCCATTTCTTTTTTACCCTGAGAGAATATTTCTGATCGGATGTCTTCTATGGCCTAGTGGAGTTGTTCCTTTACTACAGTTGCTATCATTTCAGATGTACGACTTCTAATCTCTTCTGGGTTGATGTCTGCTGCACTTACTTTGGATGGGGTAGAGCTCTGAGACTGCATTTTGCTCATTTGTTTTGTCCCTTTTGAAGATCCAGAGGTTACCTGGAGCTCGGCCTCACTCCCAGGGTGCTGTGGGAGTGGTGGGGCAAGGACTAGGGTGTCCCTGGTGCTCAGCATGGCTCCCATGATGGTGTGTGGCTGTGGTGTGCAGTTGCAGATGCTTCCAAAGCTGTTTGAGGTTCAGCGTGGCTCCCATTTGGGGTTCCTGAGCTGTCTGGGTTTCAATCTCACCTCCATAAGTGTGCAGAAGCGGGCAGGTCATGGTCACTGAGGCTCCAGACACTGCCTAGGACTCAGCCTGCCTCCCACACCAGTTAGTGAGGGGGTAACACTCAGTCACCAAGGCTGGTGAAGTTATCTGAAGTTCCAGATTTTCTGAATTGGTTCAGATCTCAGCCCAGCTTCCTCAAGGGTGCGATGGGAGGGGTCATGGTCACCAGGGCTTCAGAAGCTACCCAGGAACCAGTCCAGCTCCCATGCCCATGGGGGAGGGGCATTGGTGCAGTCATTGAGGCTGCTGAAGCTGTCTGAGGTTCAGGTCATCTCCCTTGAGGAAGGGGCAGAGAGTGGCCTCCAAGGCCCTTGAAGTTGTCTGGGGCTCTGCCTAGCTCCCATGCTGGTGGGGAAGGGTCCCAATTCTTTCATTGTTGTTATCATTCCTTTCTTACCTGAGAGATTATTTCTGATCTGATATCTTCTATGGCCTGATAGAGTTGTTTCTTTACTTTAGTTGTTATCATGTCAGAAATTTCAGGTGTATGACTGTCAAGTTCACCTATGCTGATGTCTCCTGGACCTTTTCTGGATTGGGTGGAGGTCTCAGGTTGCATTTTGCTCCTTCATTTTGTCATTTTCAAAGATCTGGATGTTTCCTGGAGTTCAGCCTCACTCCCAGGATGGTATAGGAGTGGTGGGGCAGGGACCCAAAGGTCCCCAGTGCTTAGCATGGCTCCTGCAATGGTGTGTGGGGGTTCTGGGCTGTCTATGATGTTCCCAAACTGTCCAAGGCCCAGGCCAGCAGCCATGCAGGTGGGGGAGTCATGGGGGCATGGTCACTGAGGATCCCCAACCTGTCCAGGGTTCAGGTAGGCTCCCACTCAATGTTTCCAAAGCTCTCCAATGCTCAGCCTAGTTCCTACAAGGTCCAGGCAGGCAAAGCATGGTCAGTGAGGCTCTTGAACCTGTGTACATCCCAGGCCAGCACCCACACCAGTGGGGGGAGAGTTGAGAGCACAGTCACTGAGGCCTCCAAGCTGTCCAGGGCTCAGCCTGGCCTCCGTGCCAATGGATTAGGGGTGGGGGCGGCTTACCAAGGTTCCCAGTTCTGTCCAGGGGTCAGTCCTAGCTCTGCAAAAGGAGATTCATGAAACTGTCCAGGGCTCAGCCCAGCTCCTGCCCACAAATTGAATATATTTTGACTGGAAAGTCCTCACTACTACATTAAATGACTTACATATTTTTCCTACTGAACCTAGAAGCTCACAGTGAGAAAAGAGAAGATTGGTGAGTTGGGTAATCAGTTCTTTTTCTGTTTCCCTTCTTTATCTTTGTGTTTCTCCCCCCAACCCTTCTACACATTGCCTTTCCCTTCTTTCTAGAGAAGGGCTGGGGACTTCAGACAGGAAGGGTGTACCAGAGTGGCCCTGCCATGGTATGGCATGGGTGCTCTCTAAGCTTGTCCTTGCTAGAGCCCTGGAGCCCCTCCATGTGATCCTCTTGGCCGAGATCAAAACAGCTCATCTTAAGAGTCACCTGCAGCAGCTCAAGTCCAGCTGATTTCCAGAGCAGCTCTTCTCTCCTGAATGGTGGCTAACCATAATCTTTGGTCTTTTGGCTTTTTTAAGATATGAATTTGGTGCTGGTCTCTGTAACTCATCTACTCTGGATTTCTAAGCTAAGTTCCCCTATTAACTTTCTTGAAGTTCATCTGCCTCAGCTTTATGCCTGGAATATATATATGCATGCCCCTCCCTGTCCTGTGGAGGGGACACAGTGGCAGAGAACATCACCACACTCAGTTTCTTCTGAAGAATTTATCAACAAACCAGATTTTTGTTACGTTAATCTCCTAAATACACATAAGATATTTTGCCTTTTTTATTTGTTTGCCTAATAGAAAAGAAATAAATTCCCTTTGAAGTTCAACATTGAGTGTCATATTTTCAAATATTAAGAAAGATACCTAATGCCATTGTTCTGTCCTCCTTTGAGGGTGTGGTCAACACTATGCTACAGTCCTACTTTAACATCCTATTGCACAAATATCACCATTTCATCTCTTGACCTTCTCTGTCCTTTGACACACAAGTCCAATTTGGATGCCAAGTTCTTCTGGGGGGTGCTTTCTTCCCACCCACATTCTATCCTCTAATTCCTTCTTGATAAACTTCCCCCTTTAGCAAATATCTTGATCTTCTATCTGACCACACAGCTGGCATGTCATAGTTCTTCCCAGGCAGTCCTTCTTTAGTGTCTCCATGGAGAAAGTTTTATGGTGACTTTGTACAACTTTTAAAACTCCATGTTTTAAAATCTTTTTTGTGAAGACCTCTGAGTTTCACTTCTCTTCAATGTCCTGCTTTAATTTTGGTTTTGTGTTCACTTGTCCATTTACTCTTTGGCTGCCTCCTGCATCACAACTGTCATACTCTGGCCTCAGTGCCCCTTCACAATCACCAGGCACTCACTGAATGCACACAGAGTGTGCAGCACTGTTCAGAGCAACACAAAGATCAGGGAAATTTAGGGTCCACCCTCAGAGAGTTTTACTTTCATTGGCCAGAATAGAACACAACAAATCATAATGATACCAGAGCATTCAATGTGTTTGAGAGATGTGTTCTCATCACTGGACAGAGTCCAAGGAGGTCCTCAAAGTGGAGATGGAGGATTTTGACTCACCCCTATTATGGGGCAAGTTGTGGATTCACTGACTTCCATCACAGAAAAGAAATTTTAGAATGCATGAGTAAGAAGCCCAGAGAAGTTTATTAGGCAGAATTGCAAGAGTACACACTCAAACAAAGAGTACAGGCTCTCAAAAAAGAGAAAAACACTTTTTATAGTCTGAGCTGGGTATACTTATGGGAGATTTAGAGGAGGGAATCTGTAGACTTGTGAATCCATGGAGAGAGAGGACTGAATTTACAGATGAAGGCCAAGGGCTCTTCCTGCTGGGGAAGGGAAGTGGCCCACTCCTAGGTAGCAGCATCACAGGTGACAGCTGTGGCCCTTCCTCATTTCACAGGTAAAAAGAGACAATCTACTCCCAGGTGAAAAAGACCTATTTGCAAAAATGGCCCAGACTTATTGGCTTTTTAAGGACCACAGGAATTACTAATTGAGCTTGTGCCCCAAATCTGTGGTTTTTTTAAAAAGTACAATTTTACAGTTATGATTTTTCTAGTCTCTGTTTTACCTAACTTGTTTTTCCTAGCCTACTTCAAATTGACAATGCGCTGGTCTTCACCTAAGCCATAAAGTGTGAGGTTTCATAAAATTTTAAGAGATTCTGATATCTCTCCTAATCTGGAAAGCTTTTTTCCATTGTTCAAACAAAAAGCATCTGTTTTCCTCCTACAGTTTTGGACATACTAAGCCCACGGATGTACCTGTTAAAGCATTCCACTGCTAGCATCAACTTTCTCTAAATTTGTACTTGCTCCATATTTTTAACATGGATTTTGCTCACACTAGTTACATCATTTTATTTTCATTTATATCTGTGCTTGATGTATAGATTCTACATTTTTGGATAAAACATAATCAGGTTCATAAAATAATCATCATTTCATCCCCTCCCAGGACACATTTTTATTAATTTTTCAGGCCTTGGAGGTGATGGTAATGACACGAGTGAGAGTAACAACACTTGAGATTTGCGTGTCATCTTACGAAGCGTTGACATACGCAACCTCTTGTTTGATTTCTAAAGACACACCTGCAAAGTTTATGACTACTTTGCTCCTGAATGAACCTCTTGGAGCACACAGAGCTGTTTAATTCCCATGAGCTGTGCCACAGAGACTTCATAAGGAGGACCCACCCCTCCAGCCCCGTTGCTCACGTAGCTTACCAGGTTTCCAAGTGCCTTTGCTCACATCTTCCTGCCTGCCTGTGCAGAGCTTTACTCTAGTACGTATCTTCCCTCCACGCTCTGCTCAGAGTCTGCTTGCTTCTGGATCCTGCCGCACTCCAGGGCAGTCTGACTGGAGATCCAGGTTGTGCCGTGTCATTGACCACCATCATTGAACACTGTCGGCTGCAGATCTCACATCCACAGGTTTGACCCTTCTCTTAGACAGAGAGCCAGTCAGTGCAAAGGTCAGCAGGCAGGTGAATTTAAAGCCTCCAGTTTATGCATCCTACAGGAACCCCTATTTTCTTCACACATGCACATGACTTTAGGATACAGTAGCTGCAATGAGGTTTGCAAATCATTCTGAAAGACTTTATTTTTTTTAAATGTGCATTTGAGGTTACTACACAATGAAGTGAATTTTCTAACATTTGTGATGATATTAAACATGGGACTCTGTTAAATGATGCCCAGTTCCACCAATTGGGGTTTCTTTCCTTAGTGCTTTTCCTCATGAATACTTGACCACTGCTACAACAGCTTTTGTTTTCTATAGGATTAGGCACATATGTACACAGATTTCCAGTTGTCACGAACTCTTCCCGTTGCTCAAAAGTGGAACAGATTGAGCAATAAGCCTGTCAGTGACTTGCACGATTTAAAAGCCAAACATAAATACAAGGATAGCAGATAGCCTAAAGAACAAGAATAATTTTAGGAGATCACGATTACTGAGAGTTGCCTCAGTGGGAATAGTTTATACATAACACGCCATTAGCCGAGATGGAAGTATTTATATTCAGAGTATGTTGTCTTATATTCCTGAAAGAAAAGTCTTTTAAATACTTTTACATATGACTTTAGAGCATTATAGTTAGATTTTTATGCTTATGTTATTATATTATGCATGATTTGTTATGAAATAGGTAAGCTGGCAACATTTTCAAAGCAATTTATGTTTTGGGTTTCTAGAAAACATAAATTCACTTCTTTATTTTTTTATTGCCACTATATTCTCAGTAAATGTACTGTGTGAAAAGAAAGTTAAAACCTTAGAAAGAATCTATAAAAAGAGTTCCTACAGGATGTTCAGAGGACAGATTTCCATCTGCTGAGGGATTGGATCTCTTTCCCTAATAGCTGAAATCACTCTCAGAGCTGAGCAAGCTCAGAGCCGGCAGAGAAAATGTTAGAACCGTGTTGATGCTTCTGAGGAAGCCTTCCAAATCTTGTCAGAGCGGGTGTGCAGCTTAGGGTTTAGATAAGATTTCCCAGAGGTTTAGTTGCTTCTCACTTATTTCAATTTGGCTTTCTCCTTAGCTAGCTCCTTCTTAGCTATTCAAGATTGTGTTACTATTCCGCTTTTCAGTAGGACCAAATCCTGAAGATGTCTGTAGAACCGTATCACTCTGCTTCACATACAAAAAAAAATTTGCATTTTTGCATCTCACATTGTGGAATATAGTTTTAAATATTGGCGGCCTCACAAATGCTTTGACCTTTTAGCATTCAGGCAGTTGGTCTGTCACTGTTCTTCCATTTTAAAGCTTTTTTAAAATGGACAACTGACTTAGCCTCAGGGGCTGAAATTCTCTTTAGAAAGTGCAGTTTTTCATAGCATAATACATTAATGTATGGAGGCTGAAACAAACAAAAAAACTTCCAGGGAAACAACAACAACAACAAAAAAAACACACTTTCAGGTGCATATCTCTAGCTGGAGCTTCAGTAGGATTTGACTGTAAGTACAGATCAAGGCAGTAACTTACCAAGTCTCATCACTTAGCATTATATTCCCCTTTTTAAGGTAGTTTCTTAAAGCGAGCAGGAAAACGTTTTCTCTTTATGTACTCATTGCTCTTGTCCTTTTGAACTTTACACCACTCACCTGAGCCACCCTGTGAGTCAGTTACACCTCGTACCACGTCATTTCCTGTGTTCACCATCTCCTGGGGCCACACAGGGCTGCTGTGTTACTACATTTCCCGGTTGCCGAGTCTTTAATCCCACGGTCTCCTTTGGCTCCTCCTGCCCCCTGGAACCCATACACACAATGGAATCTGCGTTTCACCCCAGCTGCCCATCCCCTTCACTGCCCTGAAAGCTCACTTCTCCCACTTGGCTCCCCAGCCTTGATTCTGTTTCCTAATCCCTTCCCTTGGTCTCACAGGAGGAAGAGCAGAGGGAGGAGAAAATTGCTGTCATCTGGCCTGGCCATCACACATTTTGTTCTTATCTCTGTCTGACACACTACCCAGCAACCTTTAAACTGATTGTAACATACTCTGCTGTTTCTCCTACTTCCCTACATATTTTCCTCCCTAAATGCCTTGAGAAAACAAAAGAACTGGCAAGAATTCTTGCAAATATTTCCCCTCAAATGCCAACTGTGTTCTGTTCTGTTGTTTCTTGCTCTTATTTTATTCTTTCTGTGAAGCTTCTTTCCAGGAATGCCTTCTCCACCTTCTCCCTGTGTTGGGCAGAACTTGCTAAGGACGCACGAAGCATGTGATAGGTGGCAGGAGTTGGGGAAAAGAATCTGTTCTGAGCACTGCACAGACATCCAGAAATTGCACCAGGACTCACCATCACAACAAAACAGCCCTGGAAGACTCCAGTGGACTCAGATTTCCTCAGGAAAAGAGATTAATGAATAGATACTGTTCTAATGCCCATTCCCAGCTCCTGATTCTTGGAGAAACATTGTAAAGATTCTCTCGTAACCAACACTAACTCAGTCTTGGTGGCGCTCCTGATTAAGCTACCCCATTCTGCTCCCACCGGGGGATCAGCTCATAAGTCCAGCTTGGATGAAGTGGTTCATAGAACAGAGCGACATGCACAGCTGCTCTGATTCATACTGAGAATGAAAGCACTTTATTCCTTGAGGAGGTGGGAAGAGCTGCTCCAAACCCTGATTCTTCCATTCCGCCTTCAGTTTTAGGAGTTGTGTTTAAGTAAGTTGACATCTAAATACTGTAAGACATGAATATGCGAAGGTAATACAGTGTGTGAGTTCACTTTGTGTCCCTGTTATCAAACACCTGAGAAAAATGGTTTCGAGGAATTAGCCCATGGTCAGATGGCTATAGGCAGAAATGTCACCATGGAAGGGCAAGGTAAAGGAAATGTGCTTATCTTATGGCAACCCAGAAGCAGATTTTTGAGTGGGCCACTTTAAATATAATAATAAAACTTGTAGCAGAGAGAGAGAAGAGGAAAAGCCTAAGGAGAAACCAGAGACACAATACCCAAGGTCATGATCCATCTCCTTCAGCTAGGCCTCACATCTTATTTCTATCACCTCCAGTAATGACCTCAAATTAGGATCGGAACAAAGAGCCCATAGCCCACTAATGAAGTTAAAACTCTCAAGATCCAACCGTTTTTAAAGCCCATCCACTGCCTATCCAGGCTACACCCTGGAGAAAGCATTAATTAAAGAGCCAGGAGACCTTGGTGCTATTTTCAGTTGTGCTGTAGTCAGCTGCAACTCGTTAGTCTCCATGTTGCTTCACCTGCAGAATGAGGATTCTTAATTGAGGGTACATATCTAAATCTTCTGTGAGACTTCTTAAAACCGTACACACTCACCCCCATGCAAATACAGTTAAATGCTTTTCCCTGCTCCAAGCCCACCGATGTA
Source organism: Dinomys branickii (assembly GCA_004027595.1). NCBI lineage: Eukaryota > Metazoa > Chordata > Mammalia > Rodentia > Dinomyidae > Dinomys > Dinomys branickii. The sequence continues at coordinate 53,502 of PVLD010011878.1, read as the reverse complement.
TGGCCTTAACATTGAAAATTACAGTACAGTAGCCACCATTACTGACATTAGTTTGTTATGTCCTTCAGACATTTGGGGTGGAAAAATATCTTATAGGACTGGAATATTTCCAAAAGTCTCTTTAGGTATTTTATCCTTTGAGTCGATGATATGCTTTTTTCAAAAATACAACTGCTTCAGACAGGTTATGAAAAAAAAAATTTAAACACAGGCAGATGGAAACCTAGGAATAGAAACAAGAATCAAATCTCAGAAAGTGGAGAAGTGATTGCAAAAGATTTGAATGTAGGCTGCTTGAAATGTAATGACAAAACTTATAGCATATATATTTTAGTTCTCCAACACAGAGGTTTTGTTAAAGGAAAAAAGTACTACAGTTAAAAAATTACTGTATATATCTTTATCATATTCTGTGTTTAGATCATTTTTATGTCCCTAAATATTAAGATTATAAATATGATCATAAAATAACTAACATAAAGTAGCTGATAGAATATGTTTTGATGGGTTTCATAGGAGATTACTAATCTAGAACTTGATAAAAAATCTTTCTGTATAATTAATCACGTATCAATAGAATACATTACAAATGTGATATAAAAAAGAAAAATAGTTAAAGGAATCAACTGTATAGTAAGGAGCTAAAAGAAGACATGAGTTAAATATTGTCTAGTTATCATTTTAAAGAAACATATAAATCAAAATTTAAAATGTACTTTAGTAAGAACCATCAAATCTGTTCTATACTACTGGCTTCGTTCAATAGAAAAGATACTAGGAAAACATGGTTTCAAACTGCCAGTCAGCTCTCACTTGATCATCTTCTAAAAGTCAAATTAAATGTTTATAGAGAATATATTTTCTTTAAATTATCTATTACTTTTATATTTTCTATTTTACACATTCAAATATATATGCACCACCAACAATGTCACAGTACTCAGGCAAACAATACTTACTACTTCTCCGTGTTAACATTTAAAAGAGCAGGGCCTTTGATGTGATATTGTCTGCCCCAAAAATTACTTCAGATCATATGAAATAGGCCCATATGCTCATGATGCTCTGCATTTTTTGCAAATTGTTCACCATATGGTGCTACTAGAACATTCAAAATTATGCTTTACCGTGTTTTTGTCAATAACCTCAGCGGTTCACTCACGCGTGTAATTATGGGTGTAATTCTGTACTGTTCATTGCGCTTCATATCCCTCTTACAAGTTCTTGTTATATAAAAAGGTAAGAAATATTTGTTGAAAGAAATGAGGCAATTAAAATTTCAAAACTAACTATGAAGCTATTTCTTTACCTGGCAGTGAATATCCACTTAGGATACTTCCAATGATTTCAACAATAACTGCACTGGCAGGAAGACGTTGGAGTATATAATTTATGATGATAATTATACCACTCAAGTGCCTGTGTCTTATTCAGGCAAATTCTTGTAGAAGTGATGCTATGGTAATACCTTGGCTGACCGCACAGTGATATCACTCCTTGTTTTGTAAGTTGTATTCACTCTTTCACCGAAAGGAAACAAACTATAATCTATAGCGTGCTATAAATGCACAGTGAAGGACTAAACAAGGAGAACAAGTTTCAGTGAAACATGTTATGTGGTGTACTTGTCAGTTTTCTTATTGCTGAGGTACAATAGCCAACACCCAGCATTTAAAGAAGAGCTTGATTGGGCTCACAGTTTCAAGAAATTTGGTCCATGGCTGGCTGGCTCCATGACAGACATGGTGGGCTAGTGAGGAAGAAGGGGCCAAAGAAATCTATTGGAAGAGAAAGTAGGTTAAAACCTTGAAGATACCGGGATAGGCAAAGAGTTCATAAACAAGAAGCAAACTGCCCATGAAATGCTTTAAAGAATCAACAAACGAGATCTCATCCTACTGAAAAGTTTCTGCACATCTAAAGAAATCACCAGCTGAATAAAAATAAAACCCATAAATTTGAAAAAAATTTTAGCTGAGTATCCCTTGGACAAAGGTCTTCCGTCTAGAACATATAAAGAATTAAAAAACATCAGCCCTTCCAAATTCAAAGACCCAATCCAAAAATGGCAGCTGAGATGAATACTCACTTCTCAGATAAAGAAATACAAATGGCAAAGAAATACATGAAAAAATGTTCAACATCATTAGCCATTTGAGAAATGCAAAACAACACTGCGATTTCACCTCACTGAAGTAAGAATGGTTATCATTAAGAAACCAACCCATAAGAATGCTGGTTAAGCTGTGGAGAAGTAGGAACTCTTCTCCACTGCTGGTGGGAATGCAGATTGGTGAAACCACTGTGGAAACCAGTTTGAAGATTCCTTAGCAAACTACATCTAGAGGTCCCATTCAACCCAGCTATTCCCCTTCTGAGTATTTTCCCAGATCTGAAGACATCATATCACAGCAATATTTGTGCACCCATGTTCATAGCAGCACAGTTTGTCATTGCTAAGTTGTGGAAGCAACCCAAATTTCCATTCACTGAGGACTGGATAAAAAAAAATTGTGGCACTTTTATATAATGGAGTATTACTCAGCCATAAAGAAAGATAAACAAGGCTTTATAGGTAAATGGTCGCAACTAGAGACCATATTCATAAGTGAAATAAATCAGACTTGCATGTGTAAGGAATGTACTGTCTCACTAGTGTAAGAACCTGAAAGAGTGAATAAAAACTAGGAGATATAATAGACATTTTGAAATGAAAAGAAGATGCTCAAAAGTAAGGGGCAACTGGGGTGTGGGAAAGGAGAAAGGAAAGAAGGAGAAATCATGTATGTATGTATATACAGGATAGCTAACATTTCTACTACTGTCTTTGATTGCTTTACTGAAAGGAACAGTTAATGATTACCTGTTTGATCAATATTGCATGTCTCTATTTGTTTTCCTGAGAAACCATTTGGAAGATATCAATACGCAATACAACAACCATTGTTAATTTCCTACCCCTTTGTCTGTAACTCTGTATTGTTTGAATTGTTCTTACACTATTTTGTAAGTGGATGTCTGTCTGTTAATATGCTTTCTTCCTTTATTTTTAAAATAAAAAAGTAGACTATTAAAAGGAAACTACAAAATTAAAAACTCACAGTTTAGTCAAAGATAAAAAAAGCAGGAGCACACAAAAGGCTAAACAGAAAAATAAAATGCGGTAGAGCTAAGCTCAAATATACCACCAATTATACACGTAAACATTCAAGTGAGATAATAACAACTTTAGGTTAAAATAAGAATGGATACTTTTTGCAAGAGGTATATCTAAAGCAAAAAAGATATAAGAGATAAGATAATTAGAGAATAAAGCCAATAAATGCACCATATGGTGGAAAAATACAGTGGAAGTTTAAATTTCAAAATAAATGAGTACAGTAAAAGACGCATGCCTCTTCACCTCCTTGGAAGTATTCCCCTCATTTCTAACACATTTATCCCATCGTGCTTGCTGCTTTGTGAAGTGGTTCTGGAAGTCCTCTGTGGTTGTGCTGTGCTAACTGCCTTGATATCCCAAACTGATTCAAGACGTTTACCTTTCACTGTCCTCTTCACTTTGGAAAAAAGTCAGAAGTCACATAGGACCAGAGATGGTCAATCAGATAGATGAAGATACACTGCAGTGTTTTCATGAGCCTGCTCTCCCATTGCATGGCACTCAGCAACAGCACGCATTGTGTGTCTTATGACATTTTATTAAGACAGGAAACAGGGCTTCTAGGACTGCTGCAGAAAGTAGCAGAACAATGGGATAAGTGTGTTTGAGGCAAGAGGAAGTATTTTGAGGGGAGTTCATGGCAATATGTCTCTTACTGTAAGGTTTTAAAACTTTAAAATGTAACCACATCTTTTGATCATACCTCGTACAATATAAATAGCATTATTATCAGAAAAAAAGAATTTGAGAAAAAAGTATCAAAGAGATGAGCTATGACCTTTTTAAAAAATTACTAAATCATATATTAAAATTATATTAAGTGAAATAGATACAGAGATTTAAAATAAATTATAAAATAATTACAAAGATTTAAAATGTCTATACAGTATAGATTTTAATTTAAACAAAAACACTTGGTTAGAGTATATAGTCATATAAATGATTATAGATTATATGATATTTATATATATGAATATAATATATAACAGATATATGAATATAATATATAACATATGCTATGTGTGTCCTATAACATATAACATACATATGTGACACGTGTTATATAATATACAACATATATATGTTATACTATATATAACATATGTAGATGATTGTAGATTATACATATGAATATGATATATAACACATATAAACTGTATGATTAGAGATTAAAAGAGCAGAAAGCACCAGTCGTATACTTTTCCCGGTTGGACTATGTTATTTTTTACCTTATTATCTCTCTGTTTTGTGTAATTCAAATGCTTCTTCCTTACAGTTATATCATTTTGTCACTTTTGTGAAAAAGATCTGAAAGGTCATTTATCTATGTGTCACTGGAAACCGGAAATGTTATTTAAACTGTACTCTATTCCTTGTAAATTAAGCTCAAGTCGAACCACCTTTTGCAAGAAAACTGACCTCCCAACCATCAGGAAAAAAGGCTCAGAATGACCTTGGACATTGTCTCAACTTTGTAACCTCTATTCTTTGATATGTGTTCTTAATCTTTTTCTCTCAGTTTCATGTGCAGAACAAGACAATTTTGTGTTTTTTCCAGCATTACACTTGTATATTCTTTCTGTAGGTAAACCTACATTTCCAACTAGATTGTCTTTAAACTCCCCCTAAACTGAGTTTATGGACCCCGAATTGATGAAACAAATAATATAAACAAGGATGTCATAGTTTCTCACATGTACTCACTGAAGACTTTTCCCTAAGCAGTTCACTCTATGACTAACCCACTTTTGCTCTAAAATATCGACCCTACTATATTATATAAGAAAAAAATATCTGCACATATTTTCACCTATAAAAACGTATAGTCATATATTATCAACAGCCCATTTACTAAGCTTAAAGGGAGATTTAGAACAGTAACATGTGTTACATAATGTGTAGCCTTAGTCTCTAACCTCCAGACTATCACAACGTTTTCTTTTTAACATTTTTCTATTATTTTTAAAAAATTTCCTCTACCATCTGCCATAATGATCCTTGACAGGCTGTCTTTTTTTAAAAACCACTTGATTTAATTTTACCTGATCTCTTCCAAAATTTTATTGTTTTCATTACTCGGGAAGATAACATATTCCATTTCAGTGAAAACATAATTTTCATCTTTGATTATCACATTTTACATTGTGTTAGTCTCGGTTTTCACCTCGGAGTGATGATTATTGTTACATGCACGTGCTGGTGGTCCTCACCATCAAGTGTGCTGAAGTCAGGAACGGGGAAGCCGCAGGATATCACTGAGACCTTGCTCCTTTCTGGCCTTAGTGGGTTGTGTAAAGGAATGGAGAACAAAAGGGGGAAAAGAGAATATTCTGACATTTATATCCCGATATTCCCATAGGCATAAAAGTCCCAGCAAGGAGGAAATGGTAAATGGCCCTGAAAGAAGTTGGCCACTCCTCAGAGCCTTACCAATTGCAGATCGTAACCAGCCTTAATGTGCAGTAGGGCAGCTACAAGGAAGAGCGGTCAGATCATCGAGCCTGGGGATAACACCAAGACATTCTCCATCTGCTGTTTGGCAAGGTAGAGTTCAGGAGTTCTGCATGTTCCTCCGGCTCCCAGGTGGAGATTACTAGGGCAACTGAATAAATGATTGGTGAAACTCTGGAAATATTTGGGGAGTCATTTATTTTATGGGAGAAATTATTACATGGCCAAACATTATTGAGCTTGACACTAAAGAGGAATCTGTCTGTCTCATCAGCTGCTAGGGAGTCCTGTTAGTAGTGGGCAGACACTAAAGGGGCAGTTCAGCAAGGGGACATGGCTGTGCTCCCCAGAGCATAGTCTAATGTGAGTGAGCACTGCACAGCTCACCTAGCCAAGATCAATGGGAGGGGCTTCCCGCAAGAAAGGTTAGGACAGGACCAGTCTAAACACACCAAGGTGAGTACAACCAGCCATTAGCCACCCTGGAATGAAGAGCAGCCAAAACCTCGTGGAGCACTTTCCCAATCTTGCAGGTAAACAAGCTTTCCCTCAATTAAAATGTCCTTTCAGGCTGGGGAGAAAGAATGGAAACTCAATGGAGAATATAACTTTGAAATGACATCTGAGTACTTGGTTTAAAGTGAAAGAAATTATTTAAAGTCAGATAGAAAAGTAAGAGCATTAGTTGGAAAATTTTAAATGTAAATTATTTTTTGCCCTAATACCTAACAAGCTATGGTCCAATAGAAAGATTAGAGTCATTTTAGAAAAATTAGAGCAGTTGTAGAGAATTAAGTAAATTTTTCTGTAGGTATACATAACTGGGGTGCACCATGGTATTAATAAATAATTGTGCAAAAGTACAAATAATTGTGCAGAAGTGTTTATGATTATATATATTTGCCCACTACTGGAAAAAGATGTAACTATAGATAGGTTACCATGGTCTGAAGAGTGTGGCCCTCCAGAACTCACAAGGAGAACCCCTGTGATGGGGTATTAGGAGGTAGGACCTCTGGGAGGTGATTAGACCATGGAGCAGGGTCCTGATCATGAGATTTATATGCAGGTCCCAAAGAACTGCTCTGTTCCTCCCAGCACTGATGAGGGTGCAGCAAGTTGTCCTCTGTGCACCAAGAAATGGGCCCTCACTATATGTCACATCTGCTGGTGCCTTCAGAACTGGGAAACAGACATTTCTGTTGTACACAAACTACTGAACCTATGGTACTGTGTGACATCAGAGGAAATAGACTAAGACTTAGATTAGAAATATGTATGTATAAAGATGTGCATATAAATATCCACCTATCCATGTCTATATAGCAAGATATACATAGTTATATAGAGTACAATACAATATGTAATCTAGTGTTTGTGTTTTTCTTGTATGTAAAATTTCACAGTACCAGCGCCTTTGTTTGTAAGTCATTGACTTAATTTTGTAATATTTTCTTTAATTAAAATGACTAAGTAAGGGGGAATAAGTATTTTAAAGGTTCTTCAGGGATTTTCAAAATTAGCTATTCTTTCTTTAGGTGAACTGATCTATTTTTATAAAATAGCCAGATATTTGGGGATAACAAAAAAAAAGAGAGCAAACTATCAATCATAGACTGTACTTGTTGTAATGTATATGCTCACTGTTGTGAAAGCCAGATTTCAGGGACTTGTTTGATTCTTCTGAAGTATTTGTTCTTTACAGGCAACACATAGCCACTGGCTAGAATGCAACAGTATGTGTTTGCCTTATGGCTGTTTATGTCCACCCACATGAAAGGTAGGCTTTTCCACTCCGGCAAGGCTATAATTCATTTAGGTATTATTATTAAACATTTTCCCCACTAAGTCTCCAATGTGACAACTTGCTTGCATGAAGCATGTGATCATCATTTTTTTCTATTCAACCAAAATCTATTCAGGTGGCTATTTTTAATTCTATATACAAAAAGGCTCTATAGAAATTAAAATTTTAAAAATAATAAAGTGAAAGAATTCGGAATGAATTTTGTTTAGGATGTAGCACATTTAAACCCTACAAGCTACCTCCATCAGTTTCTCCTGAATTATTTTCTGGTTGCTGTTCTAGGTCTCGAGCAGCATCCTTTGGGAAGGAGCGTTTGCACCACTGGTTCATGTCCACAGCAGGCCATGGAAGGACAGAGGTTAAGCCAACATCTTTCCTCCTTAATCCACTCTATCTTTTCCATTAGAGTCATAGCAGTCCTAGCCCATTCCCTTTTCATGGATATTCCATACTGTTATACAAAACTTGAACTCATTTACGCCAGTGAGTTTATACACAGCTTTCTACTTTGGCAGTGTAATTTCTCAAAACTGAATTCACAGTAAAACAATTTCCACAATTGACATTATAGCTCTTATTATTCTAATCATCTGGATGTGTTAATTTTTTTCAGAGAGGGGGTAATATAGTGAAGATATAAATGTATGGAAAAATAATGTAAAAACCAATACTATTATGCATTTCTGAAATCACTAAGAAGGGAAATGTACATCCATATGTTGATTTTTCTCAGTTTTAAAGTACAGTATAAAAAGTTTAAACATCAACTTACTTCACTCTGGAGTTTCATAAGCATAAAATTACAAAAACTCAGAGACAAAGTATTGAAGTGGAATGTGATTTCTTTTTTAAAAATCTTCTAAATATTTTACAGGTGACGCGTCAATTTTTAACGTGCACTTGTATTTCCTTGCTTTCATCCACATTCTTAATTGAGTTCAAAGAGACTTTATTTTATTCAGTATCTGTTTACATCTTCCAGAAATTTCTGAATCATCTTCAAAATGCAAATGGAATAATGACCTCACTGATCAAAAAGAATTATTTCTCTTCTTCTCCTGTTCAAATGCATAAATATATATTTCCTGCAGAATAATAGCGAGTTTTGAAAGAAAAGAAACTTTCTTCTTTACTGTTGGGAGAAATTCTTGCTTTGTATAGTCACAGATGGAGTTCAAAGAAATTTTCTTGAGCAAAGTGCAAAAGTGTTTCTGACATAGCATTGTTCAACAAATTCCACCCTGTGCTGATTTTGACAGCCTAGGGCAGCCAGCAGCAAGTTCCCAACCCTTGCTTGCTCCCCTTTCATTAATATTTCATCAGCCAGTGAATGCACGATAAGTTAAATGGAATCTGGTAGGTGGAATACGTGTAAGGAGGGCAGATAGCCGCTTTAAATAAAGTAGCAAATCTTAAAGAAGATAAGGAGTTAGTTATGTGGCTTTCTGGGGACAAAATGTAACAGATAACACTGTTGCTAAGGGCATAGATACAGGGTTGCCAAGCAGATCTGCGGAAGGGCAGGGAGACGGAGCCATAGCTGGAGCGAGTCCCAGGGCGTGTGGTAGGAGTTGGGGTCAGCAGAGAGGCAAGCAGGTGAAGGGGCTGGAGTGGACCCCTTAGAGACGAAATTTCTGGTAAGGAATTGGCTTGTAAATGATTTTGGAGCCGATGCAAAAGTTAAGTAAAGCAGTGATGTTTTAAAGTTTGACCGTTCTATTACAAAGTAGGCTATACTGGAACAAGGGTGAAATAAAGCAAAATCAATTTGGAGACCGTTGAAATAACAGAGAACAAATGATGGTGCCCCAAAATGTTGCCTATCAGTCCACAGTTCTTTTTCTCAATTCAGATGGAAACCGTGAATCGGCCAACTGCAGCTCTGCTAGCGTTCCGACGTCACCACGTGATGGTGGACGATGCTGTATCTCAACAGCCGACAGTGCCAGGTGCTGATCTCATCACTGCTCGCCGCAACCTTCCAACGCTGGTTTATGCCAGATGCTGTAGGTCAGCTCCACTGGGTGCTGATCTGTGTCGCTGATCTTCCCTGGCTGCTGGCGTCTGGAGCAGCAGAAGTGGGGGAGGGGCCGTTCTGCCTGGCTACACTCACGTTGGAGGGAAAGTGGCAGCTTGATCACTACAGAGGACCTGGAACCAAGCTGTGCCAGTCCGTCCGTGGGGGATGAGGGGCAGCAAAGGGCAGAAAGGGGAGGGGTGACAGCTGCCCGCCCAGCCGTGCGCCCTTCAGCCCCCACGACCTCCAACCAGGGCCGGAAAACGATGGGGAGCCAGGCGCTCCTGTCTCGAGACCACGCTTTCTGCAGATTTTACTCTTTCAGTGTACAACATCCCTATTCGTTTTCCTTAATTGAAAACTTTTTTTTTTTTTCGGTACTGGGGATCGAACTCAGGACCCTGCGCTTGCTAGGCAAGCGCTTATTCCACTGAGCTAAATCCCCAGCCCCAATTGAAAACTTTTGATTTGAATTCTGATTTATCTGATTTTCGTAAAATCCACATCTAATTTCCTATTGTTTGTATTTACGTGGATTTTACTCCCAATGCTTTATTCTCAACTTCAAATGACATTTTACTGTAAATATGTTTCCTTGATTCAGGAAGTAGATCAGTATTTATTTTATCTAATCTGACAGTGTTTCCTAACGGGAAATTAACATTTACTTCACTGTGGACATTTTAAGTTACTTTCTGCCATTTTATCTTATGTTTTCTACTGTGCCTTGTTATTCTTTCTGTTTCCTCCCTTTCTTCTGACTTTGCATATTACTTTTATTGTTGCTATTCCATCTCTTTTAAAGTTTCAAAGCTTAGGGATTCTAATCCTATTGTTCTGGTGGTCAGTCCTCAAAACAATAATGCACATGTTTAAATTTGTGCTTTCTTCGATATAAAAATTAATCGTTACTTACATTGATAATCTCTGTCTTTCTCCTTTCATTTTATGCCATCATACCTTTAGTCTGTCAAGATATTTCCTTGGCGTTTGGAGTCTGTCTCCTCCCACCTCCACATGCTCGGGCCCTCAGCTTGCCTTTGCGTCTCTGGAGCTCCAGGGCTCTGTGCCGCTCGCCCACACTCACCTCCCTTTCGTATGACACAGCCCTTTCTTCCCCTGAGAGGCTAACCTACATATTTTGAATGGCATTACACATCCAGATAAACTTACTGTTTTTCACAAACACCGGCTGTTCTTCATGGTAGAATTATCAAAGTAATTGTTAGCATAGGACACAATTATCCATGTCACATAGAATTAGATTATTTTCCTGCATTTAAAAAACCAGTTTATAATGCATACATACTCTCATACATAATCTTTGTATGCCTATTTCAGCTTTATTTTAGGGGAAGTATCTTTCTTTGCTGTGGCAGATGGTTTTATACGCATTTTGTAAATGCGATGAGCAAGACAAGGTACTTGAAAGGACCTTAATATTCAAAGGCAAAAGAGATACTTCATTGTGCAGTGAGAGCCTCAGGATCATTTGGAACATTGAAAAAGCAGATCTCATTCTTTCCTATGCTTCAACACTCTTATTTCTAAACTAGTAAGGTGCCCAGCTGCTTGTGCTGAAAAATTATCCTTAGGGAGATACTTTTTTTCAGAGAGAATTCTATTGCGCATGAGAGAGTACTTAACTGAAAGCGTAAGCTCAGTTTTTCACTGACAAATAATTCAGTCAGTAAAGTATTTTGAGTAATTGCTAGATTCATAAGTTTTTCTCATGTTACTTACACAAATATTAATGTACTGAAATTTTATGGTGAAATTTGAAAAGAAAATAAACTCTCTTAATTTCTAGCTTTTTTCTGGTAGTACTAGCCATCTCTGTGTTCTTAAGTTGGTGTCATACCCTAGAACCTTCTTCACCTAAATCATCCAATATAAATTAATCCTTAGTTAACACTTTACACTTTGCTTTAGTTCTTAAACAACACTTTACCACCCTCTGTTACGTTTCAGCTTTTCTGTCCCTGAATCCACTCACTCATCTAAAGAATCTCAGTTTTGCTTCTGTGTATCGCCTACACCTTGAACGAAGCTTGGCACACTCGGTAAATGCTTAAAATTATTTCTCCAAAGGTAAAGAATATTAAATTTTGAAATAATATACTAACTATATTCTCACCACTCAACCTTAGAATTATCAAATCAAGTATCCTGAATTCTCCAACACTTTAACTAAAAACTTCCAGATTTCGAATTATTCATTTTTCTTAATCATTTTTTAAAAGTCAACGATACATATAAAATCCCTTGGCAAGCTGTTTGTGTCGACTTGGAAGATTTGAAAAGTACTAAATGGAAATAGGAGAACATTATTGTGAAGAAATGAATATCTCCAAGAATTTTTCGTAAAATAAAAGAATTTTTTACCTTTTAAGACAGTTAATCAGTAGGTTTACTTTTTAAATTAAAATCATAGAGGATTATCATATTTTAATGTGTCAGCAGGAACTCAGATGGTCCTGAAAACAGAGTTTCTGTGATGGTAGGGTTCTTGAGAAGTTAAAAATATGCTGAGGGGAAACAATTACTGAAAGAAATTGTGCAACTGTGCCAACATCTTACATGTGCGGAAAGTAGAGGTTGAAAGTCAATTATTGTTATCATAAAAGGCAAAACCCCAGCAATATAATACTACAGAAGACGGGTAGAACACAACTTTTTGTTTTCTTACCTCCTATTATCGGGTATCTGAGATTAGGTTTTTAAAAAGCAGTCAATTTATGTCTCTGTCTTGGTTGCTTTTCTCTCTTGCTGAGACAAAACACCCAACGTCCAAAATGAAGGAAGGCAAGTTTATTTAGCTTACAGTTTGTGGAGGTTTCAGTCCATACTTGGCTGCTTCTGAGGCAGAGTGGCACATGGCAGAGGGAAAACGTTCAAGGCAGCAGAGCACAGCAAAAACAACTACAGCAAAAAGAAGGAATGGGGCAAGCAGCCTCTATCCCTCCCTTACATGGTAAACAGCCTACCCCCACCCAGGGGGTGTGCAGCTCTCACCCAATCTCCATGCCCTCCTCTTCCACAGACTCAGGATGTGTACAAAGTAAGCCCACTGGCTTCCTGCTGAATCACTCAGCCAAACCTCTAGACTCTCCAAGTTGACACAATGTATCAACCATAACAGCCTCTTCAATGAAAGATGAATATGAAAAATGAACTTCCCAAATTAGTTTCAAATTAACTGGTGCTAAAGAACTAAATGAAATTGTAGACGAATCCTGGGAGTAATATTCATAGTTGCTGCCTTGAACAGAACTTTTTGAACCAAGTTTAAAATTATTATACAAACATGAAGTGAAACTAGTAATTACAGAATCAGAATTTTCCAGATATGTTTCCAGCCTTCTTAACTTCAAACATAAGTGCTTAAAAGAAATAGAACTTCTGACCACCCACAGGTTAAAGTGACCACCTAACTTCAAATTCTACCACAAAGACTCAAAAATTATTTATGTTAAGAAGAAACAAAACCTTAAATCACCCGTGACCTGTAACAATAGTGGAGGTAGACAATAACAATGATTTTAGTTTACTTGTCAGTGCACACTGGCTTCTTACAGACTGGGGCACAGGTCAGACAAGAGTTGGGGAGAAAGGCTCGATAAGCCACATCTTTTGCCATCCACTACATGTTCCTCTCCTTGTCAAAGGATGTTTTATTCTCTGCCCAGGAAAACTCAGTCTACATAAAAATGAGCAAACAAATGTACTACAGAATTCCCAGTGTCCATCCAAAATAGTCTTAAAAATAAAGCAGAACGTGAGAGTAAATTATATAAAAACACACCAAAAATAGTTGGGAAGAAATAAAATATAACAGTAGCACATAAAATTCAGCAATTCATCTAAGTACCACCCACAAGTACTTGCCTATATGAAATACCATCAATCAAAATTCTAGACCTGAGAACAGATACGTACAACAGCAGTAACGAGCCAAATCCAAAGAAGAAAACAGACAAATCTACTTTAAAATTGAGTTATACAAACATAATGTAGAAATAATAAAATACAAAGCCTATTCGTATGTAATGTGATTATGGTGTGGGATGTGTACCACAACTTAAATTTTTTAAATTTTTGTTCTCTTAATCCATCTTTTTTCCTATGTTTTCTTATCTTCTTTTGCATTAAACAGTTTTTAAATTATTCTGCCTGCCTCCCAACTTGCTCTTAGCTTATTATTTATAAAGGTTTATTCTTGATTATCCCAGGACCTAGGCATTTTAATATGTATGTAATTTTCATATATTTAAAACCCAGTAATACGTTATTTTTGTTATTTTAAAAACTGTTCATGTACATATAATCAAACAACTGTTTCTAGTGCTCTTCATTCTATATGTATATGGGTTCAATTTAGATATTTGTACTATGGTGAATATTTTGAAACAATGCGTCCTTTTTCTCTAGATGATTTTGAATTTCTCTTTCTTAGTTGATATTCAACAATTTTACTATAATGTAATTAGACATGATGTTCTTTGTATTAATCCTATGCGAGATTTTTAGAGCTTCTAATATATTTGTGTCTTGATGTCTATTGTCATTTTTATTTTTGGAAACTTTCCTAGCACTAAGCTTTATTTTTTTAAATTCATTTTAAAAATAAGAGAAGGAAAACATATTAACAGACATTCATTAACAAAATAGCATAAGAACAATACAAGCAATATAGAGTTACAGACAAAGTAGCAGGAAATTATCAATTGTTGTATTACATATTGATATTTTCAAAGTAGTTTCTTAGAACAAATAGAGACATGCAAGATTGATCCAGTAATTAATCATCAACTGTGAAAAGTAAAGCGATAGAAGTCTGTAGTTCATTGATGTTAGCTTTCCTGTATATACGTACATACATAATTTCCCTTTACAGTATGCTTTAAAATACTTATTACACTTTTTCCTTTTATTCTACAATACACAATACATGCAAGGTTAACTTTTTCATCAATTTCTATATTCTCCTTTCTGCATTTTCCAGTGTTTGCTCTACCATTCAATCTGAAATTTTTTACTAGCCTATTCATTCAAAATTCACAAATTTTCTTTTCTGTCTAATCTACAGATAAAATCATATGTCAAATTCTTAAAGTAATTATTTTTCTGAGATATTTTCACTCGATTTTTAAATTCTTAGTTAATAGACATTTACATTATTACAACTTTCCTCTTAAGAATAATTTGGGATGGATAGATTTTGTATGAGCATGTATTTGAAGATTTGTCTAGTGATGCAGTTACTGTCTTATAATCCTACATTAAAATTTTTGAGGAATGACCAAATCATTTTTAACAGTGACTCTAACATTTTACATTTTTAATGTCATTGGTACTAGAGCTCTAATTTCTCCATAGTCTCATTTAATTTTGTTAACAACTGTTTTTTTTTTTTCCACTCTAGCCATCTCTGGGTATAGACATCTTATATTTTTGCAATTTTTGATTTGTATTTACTTTATTATTAATGATGCTGAGCGTATTTTTCATCTGTTTATTAGCTATTTGCCAATTTTCTTTAGAGAACTGCCATTAAAATTAATTTTTTATTTTTAAATTGAGTCATTTATCCTTGGTTTTTGATGTTCGTCCATTATTTTTATTTTTTGTCTCTCAGGCTGGGTAATCTCAGTTGACCTACATTTAGATCTATTGATATTTTTCCCGCCTCCTCAAGTCTGTCATGGAGTACTTTTAATGAATTTTTTACTTCAGTTATCTGACTTTTCACTTCCAGAATTTCTTTTTGGTTTCTCTCCATAATTTCTACCTTTTTATAGATTTCCTCTATTTATTGAGATGTACTTTTCATACTTTAATTACTTTAAATTTTCTATTCCTTGGGTTCCCTTAGCTCTGTAGCCACATTTCAAATAGCTGGTTTATCCTGTTTTAGAGAAAGTTCAATTTGTGGGTTTCATTAAAAACAGTTTCTGCTGATTGCTTTTTTCCTATGTATGAGACTTATTATCTCATTTCTTTGCATATCTTGTGATTTTTTGTTGAAAACGGCATTTTGAAACAACTGTGAAAATAAGATGCTCTGTTTTCCTTTGTGTTTGTTGCTGTTACTGCTAACTGTAATCATTTTTTCTATTTCATCAAACTTTCTGAAATAGTTCTTTATAATGTCTGTTCTCTACCAAGTGTAGCCACTGAAGCCTCTTCCATTAGCTGAGTAATGATTAGACTGAGATTTCCTTTAGTATCTGGGATTTAAAAATTTGCCACTCTCTACAAAACAGTTGTGTGTGTGTGTGTGTGTGTGTGTGTGTGTGTGTGTGTGTGTACGTGTGTGTGTGTGGTCACACTTTCAACACTCAGCCAGTTTACAACTCTGCCATAGCCTTCCTTTCTGTTGCTATATTTATCCAGAGATTCGATTCTAGTGTCTTCTCATTTTTTCTTTAGCATACTCACATCTTCACTGTGTGAGTCCTTTTAGATTATGAATAATATGTCAAGAATCTTCAAAATCTTATGGACATTTTATAAGCCTTTCCTCACAAGCTTTCGGTTATTCCATTGTCCTCAGCTGATAGTTAACTCCTCAGATAGCACAAATAAAACATTTGCTTGTGTCTGGCTTTTGACAAATGACTCCAAAATAGCAGCTTTAGCCCTGTTCTATTTCAGCCAGGTGAAATAAGGACACCTGGCATATTCACTGATGCCTTCAAACAGTAATCTTTTTATGTCTTACTTAATTCATTTTTACAGGTATTCTTGGTGAGAGGATTGATTTGATACTAGCTACTACATTACAACTCAAAGAAGTAGTTTATCCTGCTATAGTTTTCCTTGGTCGATGTTATATATTCTGTATTTTCTTGTTTGTGTACTATGTCTCCTCAGTATAAGTATATGGAAAGAAAAAGTCCAAGAGTATAGAAAACTGGATAGCATAAGGAAGATATTTAATAAATACTTTGCAGGGAAGGAAAGAAGACACTTAGATAGCCAAAAGATTTATTGATCCCTTACTGATACTTTCATGCAGCTACATATTTGGGAAGCTTGATTTACTTATCTTCTTTGATCAATATATTTTCAATTTATTCTACTTCTCTACTCTGTACATATAATTAGCTATTCAGTTCTGTTGATTCTTGACCCTTAATATATTTCCATTCTGTCCTCTCCTATTCATCCTTGCTATTTTAATTCAAGAGTCCCATGGTCTCTTACTGGATTAGTATTTAAGTCTGCTAATCAGTGCCATGTCTCTAGTTTTTCTCCCTTTCATTTCCTCTTCTCCTCACCATTTTCAGTATTTTTCTCAAGTACATATTTTATACATTTAAGGCTTTAAAATATTAATGGCTCAATACTATCTACAAGGATAAGTACTGAAAAAAGATGTATAGTGAATTTTATTTACTTGGATATAAGAAACTTCAAATGTACATTGCCAGGACAAATACAGACTCTTTCATAAATTCCAAAATCATCATATTGCATATTCTAAACATATGAAAACCCAAGTTCATGGCATGTCACTCCGACTTTGGGCATAGTACTTATTAGACAAAAGAGACTCACAGGAATAATTATTAGATTAGCTATAGTAAAGGACTAGAATGAAGCAGAAAGTGAAATATAAATGCAATATTTACTATAAAGGTATATTTGTATTGCTCCATAATCAAGCTTTGAATTCATTTCTACTTTTTAAAAATGATTAAAAGATGTACACTAAACTTATAAGGCTCTTTTCGTTTTTAACTAGTACTATTTTTGATTGACATTATAATTGTATACACCTATGGGGCCTCATGCGACACCTGTTACATACACACACACCATGTGGAATGACTGAATCAAGCTGCTCAGCCTGTCTATCCCTTTGCTTATCTATCATGTCTTATGTTTGAGACATTCACTCTTTCAGTCATTTTGATGCAATAGCTATTATTGATTACAATCATCATGCTAGGCAATAAAACTCTAAACCTGTTCCTGCTGTCACCCAAAACTTTATACCCTCTGATCAACAACTTTTTATCTCCTCCCTCTCCACCCCGTAGCTGCTGGTAACTATCATTCTGCTTTCGACTACTGAGTCCAATTTCTTTAGACTCCATAGATAAGTGAAATCACACCCCTTTGCCTTTCTGCCCCTGCTTTATTGCTTAGTAGATTCGCCAGTGCTGTTACAAATGACAGGATTCCCCCATTTACAAGGCTGAGCAGAACTCCATCGTGGATGTGTAAACTATTTCCTTCATCCGTTCATCTGTTTCTGGACATTTAGCTTCATTCCATACACTGGCTGTTGCGCATAATGCTGCAGTGAAAAAGAGGGTGCAGATATTCCTTGGCATACTGATTTTAGCTCCTTTGGATATGTGCTCAGAAGTGAAATGACTGAATCATACAGTAATCTTATTCTTAGCTTTTCTGTGCTCTTTCATAGAGTTTTCCAAATGTGCTAATTTACATTTTCACAAATCATGCACGAGACTTCTCTTTTCTCCATTTTCAACAATATTTGCTATCTTTCATTTTTATAAAAGCCAACAGGCACGAAATGCTATCCCATCATGGTTTGGGGGTTGGTGTTCATGACTCAGTGATGTTGAGTATTTTTAATATACCTGCTGAGAAATATGTTTACAATTTCTTTGTGTACTTTCTAATCAAGTTATTTGTTTTCTAGCTAAAGCGTTATTAACTTCTTATTGTTAATGAAATATTAGAATTGAAGAGATAAAATTATATTATGTATTTTATTTTATGAATATTTACTGAATGCTCTGCAGCAATTATGAATGTCTTAGTTTATATATAAAATTATATAGATGTTAGATAAGATCATATATAGACAGATGTAGACAGAGGTATAAATACAAATATATAGCTTTTGAAATTAAAGAGGATAGAGATAGTATTTCCACATCATCGATTAATTATAGTAAATATTTTTTTATTTTCCATTTATTTTAAAATTTATAAACTTTTTTATACAAAATGAGAAAAATATTTGTTTCCCTAATAAGGTATTCCTTCATCTATTATGGGCCTCAGTCTTTCATTACTGGTGTATTTCATACTTTCTGTATCATCCAAATTTATAGAGAGCCACCTTATATAAATCAAGTTTACCATGGAGACTAGAGTAGGGAAAAGTTAGGACAATTTAGGAAACAACTGTCTTGCGGAGCAAAGCTGAAGATATAGATCAGCAAAGGTGATAGCAAAAGAACCAGAGTATGAAAAATGGGAAAGGACAGAGGTATAAGCATTTTAAGCTTCAGATTTTTATCTGCAATACTTAGATAATATTTAACTTGCATAATTATTAGGCAGAGTAAAGTGTTAATAAAAGCAACACTTCTGATGCCTCATATGTAGTAAACACTCAGAAATGTTGCTGCTTTTGTTTGATAGAAAACAATGACTTGATAATCAACCAAATCTATATCTAGACTCTCAGCCAACTTCTGCACCACGAACAGTAACTGAGATATCTGCTCTTTGAATTATTGCTTTTTTATTTAAATATAAAAAAAATGGAACTAGAGATAAGACTCAAATTTTGAGACTCAAGTTTTTCTTATATATTTTTAATGGAGAGACATAATCTAGGCAGTGTCTCTCCCTTATCTTGAGAAGGTTACCTTGATTATTTGATTTGTGAGTTATCAAAATGTTTTCTACCCCAAAAAAGCATAAGAATGGCAATAAAAACTATGGGTCTCATCAAAATGAATAACAGATAGAACTTTTGTATGTTTTGTTCAGCTTATGGACAAAGACTTAAAGACAGGCATAAAAAATTAATTCTCTTTTGCAGCTCAGAAGTCATTACTCAGTGTGGGTTTTGATAGCTAAAGGAGGACTATTATGATACCTAAAACATTTTCAAGTGATGGAGGTTTTCTTTGCCATTAAGATTGGTTCTGAGATGGGAGTTAATAATTAAAATGCATAGACCATCAAAGAAATTACAGTACACTGATCCTGAGGTTTTACTTTAACAAAAGACCTTTGCAGCCTTAATTTGAGACACAGAAAGAGGGAAGGAAGGAGGGAGAAAGAAAGTAAGTAGCAAAAGAATGAAGGACAGGGGCTGGGGGTATAGCTCAGTGGCATAAGCACTTGCCTGGCAAGTGCAAGGTCCTGAGTTCGATCCCTGGTACCAGAAAAAAAAAACTAAAAAAAAAGAATGAAGGACACAGAAGTGTTTTATAGATCACATCTACCTACATGGTGATATTTTGTTTGAAGTGGGAGATTTTCCAGACTTTGTGTTTCACCTGCAGCATGATGCTAAATATCTAACAATATCCATTAGCACTTTTGCCAGGGCTGCTATGATCTAACACACTGTTCATGTTACTTGGGATTATATTGCCGGCATATATAGGTGCCCATAGCAATTTTTGAAAAAATATTTAAATCAAGTGGCTTGAGCAAAGCTGAGCCCTCAGGTGGTGGAGGTATTTCAGGAATGACAGAACCAAGAAAAAGTAATCAGCCAACCATTTCATGGGAGCTCATTTTCACTGAGCCATATGTGGTCTATTTTTATACAACCAGATGCCCCCTTCAGTGTAGTCTTATTTTTATTTACATAGAAATGCTATTTATAAAGTTGACAGAAAATCATCAATTTGTTCTAATTTTGTTGAGGGAAAAATTTACCAGAATCGTATGATAGCATCTCCCACCTCAGTTATCAAAGTATCTCACTTTGCAAGGAGCATTATTCTAACATACAAGCAAGGCTGCAGGACCAACGCACCAGGGACGAGATTTGTTACTGCTTCGTTTTGTGGCCTCTTCACTCACTGTCTCATTAACGCTTACGCAGACTTAATGCGGTAAGTATTTGTAGCCAGTGCAATCAATGAAGATTTTCCGCAGCTATTTACTAAGTAGTGTCTCTCCTGAATTTCAGATTTTCAGTGGACTACTCCCCAGGTAGTCCAAGAACCCTAAAAAAAATGTCTTCTGAGCTTGAATGAGGGAGAGGGAAGAATCCCTGTTAATTCAGTATGACAAGAACTTAGTTTTTATTACAGTTGTTTTAATGAATATTTATACCATAATGTTTATATAAAAAGTCAATGAACATATAAAAAGGAACTCAATTCTATAGTCATAAGGAAAATGCAAATTAAAACCAAATGAGACAATGTTATGCACCACTAGAATGACAGAGCAAGAAATAGACAGTCCAGGCATTAAAGAGGATATAGAAAAGCCAGAACCCCTGATAGCAGCATGAGCTGACGTAACCGCTGAGCGCAAACACGTGCGGATGTCACTGGCCAAAGCCGCCGTCGGGTGTTTACTCCGCAGAAGCGCAGAGGGAGCGTCGCGCTCTCACCTCTCCTCTCTGTAACCTTCTTTTTCCAGTTTGAGTGTTTTTCTCACATACATATGCTAATCAGTAAACGGCTGAATATGCCTGGAAGAACGCTCTGTGAACGTCCAGCTCTGTTCGCACGGTTCTCTTTTTTCTGGCACCCTGTCCTGGTAATTCTAGTCGTTTTGCTCGGCCTGAGTTCTTAGCATCACCTCCTCACTACGGGTAGTCTGAGAGCTTCTGCCTTGGTTTCCCCTCTTGGCACCGTGACTTGGAAATTCTTTAAGGTGGGATACCTATCATTTGTTTTCCATCTCTCAAGGATTGCTTTCACATGTCTTAAGAACTGTTTTTTGAAAAAAATTGTTTTATGTACTGCATCTTTTTATAGACAGTTGGGTAAATCCAGTTCTTACTACTCTATCTCGTCCAGTAACTAAGACATCTAGGAACAACATTTTTACCTGAAAGAACAACTGAGAACCAATTTATCATTCTTCTGGATTAGGTATTTGGTGGTTTGTCTCTAAAATCAACAAAGTGAACCTCTCCCTTTTAAAAAAATAATGATTTTGCATTTTTTATCAGTCATAAAATTCAAGCTTCCAAGCAGAATTCAGAACTTTTGAAAACATGTATTGGCCACACCATTAGCTTGACAGTTTCCACATACATAAATAGATATCTGATGAAAACAGAGGTGATCTTAGGACATATGAGTTTTGAATGTCATATAGTAAAATGTGTTGACATTGGAAGTAGCTATTACTATACCTATATTTTCTGAATGACCACTGTATGACACTACAAAAGCATGCATGAATAAAAATTATATTTTAAGTATAAAATAGACCAATAAATTTCAATGTAACACCATTCAATTGGTTTCAATTTCATATTGCAATTAAGCTATAAGGAACAATTACTTCTTGAGATTTTATGTCTTAAAGATAAATACACAGTTATTTGAAAATGTTATTAAAATATCCTTCCTTTTTTCAAAGATATGTGTGTGCTAGATTTTCTTTATATTCCTCAACAAAATTAATATGCTGGGATAGAGCTGATTCAGGAACAGATATTTTTTATCAAGCCAGATGATAAATAGATCTGCAAAATGTAAATCTATGTCAGCGTTCTCAATCATATTTTTTAAAATGTGACAAATGTTCATAAAAATATATTATTGATATTAACTAGTGGAGTGTAAAATGAATGGATATGGTAAAAAACCCAAAACTGGGGAATATTATAGCTGACTTGCTATTAGAATATGGTGCCAGGTCAGAGGGAGATTCTGTGGATTTGACTCAGAAGGTGAAATTTCCTTTCCCAGAAGCTCGCTCAAGGCTCACTGCTTTCTCTCTGCCAGGCTATGAGAAACTCTCCTATACTCTGCCCCTCTGATATGCCAGCTTGCCTTGGATTCAGACAGCTATGCAGTGAAACAGAAGCCAAAATGAACCTCTCCTTGCTTAAGGTGTATTTTGTCCTATCAATGAGGAAAGTCACTAAGATGTTAATAAACATTACCAAAGATACCCTTTTAAAAATAAAATAATTCTAAAAATGTCTTAATGTTAATTTCATTATAGAAATTATCAATAAATATCACCATATAAATTGAAGCCTTTTGAGGTCCCCAATAATTTTAAATTATACACAGGGACCCAAACACCAACAGTTTTGTGAGTCTCTGTTATAGAAGACCACTTTCTTTAAACTCCCTTTCTCATTCCTTTTGTATGTGAGGTTCTGTCTGTATCGGTCCAGCCTTTTTCCTCCCTCATTCACACCCTGGCCCTATAAACAGGATCCTGCCACACAGCGGGGAGGCTAGTCCTATGTCCTATGCTTCAGATGAAGGCAACAGTGTCAAATCTCTTAATTCCTTTGTGCAAAAATGTCTGCCTTTTCCCCATAACAATTAAAATCCAGAATCTGCAATACTGTGCTCCTTTTCCTTACTTGATATGTGAACTGTGTTAACCTGCTCGTCTTGAAGAACCTTTTCTGTTAGGTCTTATCACTGAGTTGGTGTTTCTACTTCACCAACTAGATTTTTTGTTTTTTTTCCGGTGCTGGGGATCGAACTCAGGACCTTGCGCTTGCCAGGCAAGCACTTACGCCACTGAGCTATACCCCCAGCCCCTCACCAACTAGATTTTGACAGATACAAATAACTGTTTACATTCAAGGCATCTTTGAATAATTTCTGCAGAAACACTGAGTATGCTTAGTGGATATTTGCTGGTAAAGTACATCTCCCAAGAGGCCTGGCTATGTGCATATTGGGGATAGTAAGCTGTTTTAGAATATGGAAACTTTCCTGGTGCTTTTTGAAAATCAAACGTCTATCTACCCTGTATGTGTGAGCTCATAACCTTGCTTCCTCAACTACAGTCACATAAAGCCTTGGTTGAACTTTTTGGCTTTAGGTCATGTCTACTCAGGACTCCCAAGGATTTTATGTATTCCAACTAATACCTGGAAGACCACAATCCCACATTCGCTCCAGCTGCCCTCCACAGTTCTATCTTCTTGATATAGTATTCTAAAATTTCCCGTGTGATGTTCTTATTCCACAGGCTCATGAAGCGTCTCGCTGTAATCTATCCCAACACTCACAGTTTACTACTCAGAAGAGAATAATATCCTTTACAAGCATGGCTATTTTTGTGAAGTTGTTTTTTGTCAGGCCCTTTCTTTTGAAAAAGAAATTCTATTAGATCAGGCCTGGGGGGGGGAACTGAGGGGGGTGCGAGAAGGAAAGATCTCCGTTACTCGCAGTTTTCCATCCGGATAATTTTCCACTTCTCATTGTTGTAAAATTGAAAGAAAGAAAGGGCTCTGTGTTTTTGGAGAAAACAAATTCCTACTTTTTTTCTTAATAGTTACAATGCCATAGGTTAGAAACAAAAACCAAGACCCTGTCTTTGTAACTTGCCCTTGGTACGCCCAAACTGCATTGCAGCTGAGAGTAGATTAAGAAGAGTAGAATTTTCTGAGGAAATGTTCTCTTTTTAAGTCTGTCATCATTTCCTGCCTTATTTGGCAGTCTGGAGATCTTCAGACAGTAGATCAAAAGGTACTTAATTCATGAGTAAGCTGCACTTGACATATGGCCCCCTGGTTATTAGCCAACAACACAGCAAAACACTGATGATCAACTGCACCTTTGCTGATGACCTTCCCAGTAAAATGCTCTCAGAATTGTTACTCTGAGGTAGTGATTGTGTTTCTCTAATTTAAAAGACTATTTCATATCATCTTTTAGTAGTTTCCATCACTACATTTATTCTCATTTTTTGCCTTCATCTAATGCTGTCTCCATTTCATGTAAGAAAAGAAAAGCTTCAGCACATCTTATGGGTATTTTGTCCTACTGCTCCTCTTTGAAGAGAATGACTTCCACTTGTTCTCAACACTTCTGTCAGTTTCCACGAGTATCTAATGATATGCCTACACTATTAAGTCAAATTTTTCTTCTATGAAAGATTTCAAAATTCAGCATGTCACTCCCTTCTGAGGAATACATTTGGGTGCCCTGATTTCCAATAATATGGCAGATTAGTCACACAATAATCCTCTGAAATGTAAGAAGTGCTAGAATAAATTAAATTGCTGAAAAAATATTTTAAACTATGTGTAACACTTTGTTAAATTCATTCCTGGACTTCAGCAAACCAATATATCCCTAAAACCCTCAAATGAATGAAATAAGAAACATTGCCAAGCCAACAAATCCCAATTCTAGTTTGTGTCTTGAAAACAATAGCTTGAGTCTACTTATTTTGAACTTCCATGGTAGTGCGGTATGTAGGAGAAAGAGATAAAACTCAGAATCTTCTCAATGTCAAGAATTTAGTAAGAGATGACCATATAGAGCTTGAACTTACAGTAAAAGTGAGAATTAGAAATAAAGCTTTCCATCTATAGGGGATACTAAGAAAAATTTCATATGTCACTTCCAAGGCCAAGTACAGGGAAATTTCCATAATCCCAAACTGTCCCTTGCAATGCACTTGAGATCTGAATTTTTATTACATGGGCTATTAAAAAACTCTGCAGAGAAAGTTTAATTCACAATGATGCAAGGTAATTGGCAGAATCAAATAGAACTCTGTAGGGATTCAACTTCAACTCATCTCTCAAAGGAAAATGAGTAGTTCCCTGCCAAAACTCAAAAATACAAAAAAGAAATAAAGAAGCATAGGTGGAAAGCCATAGAAAGAAGAGCCAACATAGAAAAAACTTAAAATTAATTCAGACATTTTCCAAACGGGCCTCACTACATTGCCCAGATTTCTGTTGAACTCCTGGGTTCAAGCAAACCTCTTAACTCAGCCTCCTACAGGCTGGGATTCTAAGCATACATCACTGCTCCCAGCTTTGATTTAGCAACTGAAAGTATCAGACATGAGGTGTAAAACAGCAATGTTTAATAAAGCAAAAGCTTTATGATATGACCAAAGATATAGAAAATTTGTGAAAGAGACAAATAAAACTAGGAATAATCAGTGATACATCTCAGCAGCACAGTGCTGGCCTGGCAAGTGCAAGGTCCTGAAGTTGATTCCCGGTAGCAAAAGAAAAAATTCTAGAAATAAAATAGTAAATATTACAATAAGATTAAAATAAGATATTAAACAGAAGATTAAAAAGCCACTAAATAAAAACATGTATTTAGAAAATAGTCCAGAAAACATTAGAAATAAAGACATTAGAAGACATATAAAGTGTAATGTGAAGTGTTGAGCCGTATTTAATCAATAGCTGCTACAATAATCAATGTGAGAAAATACAGATACTAAGACATACAAATATTAAAGAGAAAGAATTCTCAAATCAACAATTTTTTTAAATCCTAAGAAATACAAATAAACACAAGCCATTTTCATTTCTAGACTCACCATCCAAATTACAAGACAAGCACAACAAGACTCCTTAAAAGCAGTCAAAAGGAAAATATACACTCCTACAGTAAAGTTAAAACAACTAATTTCTAGACAATAATGGAAGCCAGAAGTTAAGGAAAATGGGTCTTTGAAATTTGAAAGGAATTGGCTATCAATTAAGCATCATATATACGATGAAACTATCCGAGAAGAATGAGAACCAAGTACAGACTTTTCCAGTTAAACAAAAACTGAGAGTTGACTACCAATACCTTCATCAAAGGAAAATGTAGGAATATATTTTAGGAAGGAAAAGAAATCTCAGAGAGAGAGAAATCCCAAATGAAAAGGCAAGGATGCATGCATGAAAGGATCGTATGCAGAGACATTTGGAAAATACATGAATAAATCTAACAAACTTTGACCACATGACATCAAGAGTAGTATGTCATTAGGAAAGCTGCTAGACTGAGCTAGATCATTGATCAAAAGGAGTAAGTGAGGAGGGGATTAAAAAGAATTTTAAGTTGATTTTAATGAGTGGGTTGGTAGAAAGGGTGAATAATTTAATTTTATTTAACTAGCTAGGGTAGCAAGGCATAGATTTTATTCTATTAGACCAGCTGAAGAAAATTTGAATTAGAATAGCCTAAAAAGGAGAAAAAAAGAGAAAAAGAAGGAGATGGAGAGAGATAGTGAGAGGGAGAGAAGAGGAAGAGGAAGAAGGAGAAGAAAAATGAGAAGAAGGAGGAAGAAGAGAAGAAGGAGGAGGAGGAGGAGGAGAAAGGGAGGAAGAGAAAACCAGAAGCATGGTGGTAGAAATATATCCTAAGACATTAGAAAATTACTATAAATGTTAAAGAGAAATGAGTGATTTTCAAACTAGATTAAGAAAAGTTCTACTATATGTTTTACACAAAGGAAATAAAAAAAAAGATGAGAACAACAAAATATAATTGTAAATGATGAAAATATATACTACCAAGAAAATAATAATCAAAGGAAAAGTGACATAAAACTGAATTTAAAGCATGGAATAAATGAAAATTTTTTTTCTAAATATTAGCTACTATATAATAAAAAGTTCAGTTCCACAGAAAAATATAATTGTGAGTCTGTATATATTTAATAAAACAGCTTCAAACTGTGCATTAAAATAGAGTAAATTATCTAAATGGATCACGCTTATAGTGAAAAATTTCATATTAAATTTAAAGAAAGATTTTGTTTGCTTGTTTCTGTCAGTTTCTCATTCCTGAGATACAATACCTGACACCTACAATGCAAAGGAAGAAAAATTTGTTTTTGTTTATGTTCTCAGCTCATAACCGGCTGGGTCCAAGGCAAGAGGCATGGAAAGGAGCATAGCAGAGGAAATCTGCTCAAGTCACAGCAGCCAGGGAGCAGAGGAAAGTGAGGAAGCAGGAGGGAGATGCACCCTACCAGGCCTTGCCCCATTGACCTCCCTTTTTGACCAGGCTCCACTTTCTAATATCACATTGCTGTAGCATCCCCCAGGATTAACTCGCCCTTCAAAAGTCCTGTATCTATAAACACATCAGGTTTTGCAGGGACATCTGGGTATAAAACATAGCTTTCTGTCCCTGGCCCCCAAAGGTTCATGCACATCCTTTTATGCAAAATGCACTTAGTCCATTTCTAAAAGTTGTCAAAGTCCCAACAGTTTCAGCACTGCCAAAAAGTCCAAGTACAAAGTTTCCTCTTAGACTTGAGGCAAACTCTTAGCTGTGAGCCTCTATAAAAAGCAAAACAAAGTTAAACACCATTGACACACAATGACAGTGAATAAACATTCCCATTCCATAATGGAGGCATAGGGGGATAGAAAGGAACAGAACCAAAGCAAAACTGAAACCCAACAGGGCACACAGTAAATCCTGCAGATCTTTATCCAGTCTCCACTACACTTTTGGGTTCACTCTAAAAGCTCACCATACTGCTCTCTCAGGGGCATGCTATCAAGTCTCCCAGGCTTCCTTCTAAAATTGAAGTGGAAACCTCCATGACTCCAAAACTTTTGAATTTGCTTGTCAGTAAGCTGAGCACCTCACTGATGACTCAAAGATCTACTGCCATCTCCAGTGGTAGCCAGATCCCCTTGAGTCATGGCTGCAGAGGATTCTAAGTGGATACATGGATGAGCACGTTGAAAAACTCCTGGCAAGCCAATTCTCTAGCTGGACCTTTTTGAGCAGGGCATCCCTCTCTTTTCAAAGGGAAGTCTTTCATTTTTGCAGGATGAAAAGTGGAGATTCAGTGTTTCCCAGGATTCCTTCATAGCACACTTCCTATTGTCCCAATGCAAACTACTTGGCTTTTTTTCAACAGTGAAGCTTTCCTCTCCCAAAACTTTGTGGACCCTGACTTTATAGGGGCTTCCTTTCTGGTGAAGCTCAAAACTAGAAAATCGTATTTCCTGACATTTGAGATAACGTGACAGGATGAATGTGTAAACATGCTACAAAAAGAAGCTGAGATAATTCCTGATGACTTCAGAAGTGAAGGCAACTTCTAGACCAAGGAATATACAGATTTTGGAGATATCTTGAGACCAGGACCAAGACTAAATAAGAACTGCATTACTGTCCTGTGCACCTGAAAGGCACAGGTATTGGGAATTGAACTCAAGACCTTGCACTTGCCAGGCAGTGAAAGTTTCACTGCTGAGCTATATTCTCGACCTGTAAAATGCATATCATAGTTATTTGGATATTAAGTTAGATAAGAAATACAGCACCTAGTTATAAAACTTAGTTTTAAAATTCTTCCTATTGGACTTTCCCGCAGTATTCTAGCCAAGTAAGGACCGCACCAGTGCTCTGCCTGGCAAAACTTTCCAGTTAAAGAGCTGGGCCCCTGGGTGCCATTAGAGTGGCCGCATCCACGAGACTTTCCCACAGACAATGAGACCACCTTGGCGGAGCTACAGGACTAGCCTTTCCTGAGTCCTCTAGCCAGGTAAGGCCTGCACCAGTGGTCTGCCCAGTGAGAAAACACCTTCGCAGATGTGCTCTGAGCCTGGCATCCCAGCTATTATCTGGGGTTCCTGGGCCTAGTGATTCACAGTCTGCTACCATCTTGGGATAAGTTTGATATACAGGTAAACTAGGGTTGCTAGAGTCCTCTGTGAGCTGCCAGGTAATTCGTAGCACAACACTTTTCATCTGACATCCAAAACGATAAGACAGAGGAGCAAAATGCAGTCTCAGAACTCAACTCCACCCAGAACAAGTCCAGGAAACAAAGATATAGAAGAACTACAAAGCCACATACCTGCAATTTTTGAAATGATCACATCTGAAGTAAAAAAACAAATCCATCAGGCCATAGAAGAGATTAAAGCAGAAATAATCTCTCAGGCAAAAAAATGAATTGAAAATAATAATGGAAGAAATGCTCTGCACATATAGAGAAGAAACAGGTAAAAGAATAGAAGAACATAGGAAACAAATGGAATCATTACATAACCAATTTAGGAATGAATTAAAATGCATGAAACAGACTCAAAGAGATTGCCAGGAAATAAAAAGTTCCCTTGAAAGCTTGCAAAACCACTTGAATGAAGCCGAAAATAGAATTTCAGATCTTGAAGACAGCAAGGCAGGTAGCGACCACAAAAGGAAGGATCTCTTAAAGTCATCAAGGATCCAAGAAAAACCAATCCACCAGCTGCAAGATGAGGCAAAAAGAAGCAATATCCAAGTAATAGGAGTCAGTGAAACTGCAGGAAGCAACACAAATGATATAAAAGGAAAATTTGCAGAAATAATAGAAGAAAATTTCCCAAGCATGGAAAAAGATAATGAAATGCAGTTAATTGAGTCATATAGAACCCCAACGAGCCATAACCCAAATTAAACCACCCCCAGACATACAGTAATCAAGGTCCCAGACTTCCAGCAAAAGAACACAATATTAAAAGCTGCTAGAGAAAAGAAACACATCACCTATAAAGGAAAGCCCGTCAGAATAACAGCAGATTTCTCAACGGAAACCATGAAATCAAGAAGAGCTTGGAGCAAGGTATTACAGATGCTGAGACAAAAGAGCTTCCCTCCCAGACTGACGTACCCTGCAAAACTATCCTTCAAATTCAATGCAGAAATAAAATATTTCCATGACAATGAACAACTGAAGAACTTCATGAGTGCCAAGCCAACATTACAAAAAGTACTAAAAGATATTCTATACAGCAGAAAAACGAGACCACAATCTCAAGAGCAACAATAGACAGGAACCTGGAAGCAGAACAAGCAAGTAAACAATAGCAAAAATAGGAAAGCAACAAGTAAATAGCATGGCAAGAATAAGCCAACATATAGCAGTTATAACCCTTAATGTAAATGGCCTCAATTCACTAGTCAAAAGAAACAGACTGGCAGAGTGGATTAAGAAATGAAATCCAACCATCTGTTGTATACAGGAAACATATTTTACCCAAAAGAAAATCCACAGACTGAAAGTTAAAGGATGGAAAACAATCCTCTGTGCAACAGGTTACCAGAAAAAAGCAGGGGTAGCTATTATGTTTGTAGACAATGTGAACTTTAATCTGAAAACAATCAAAAGAGATAAAGAAGACCACTACATACCAGTCAGGGGAAACCTGAAAGAGGAGGAGATAACAATCCTAAACATTTATGCACCAAATACTGGCACACCAAACATTATAAGTCAAATCTTACCAGACATGAAAAACCAAATAATTTATAACACTGTTGTAATAGGGGACCTAAACATCCCTTTGATGCAGAGAGACAAGTCAACTGGACTAAAACTCAGCAAAGAAATAGCAGACCTGAACCAAAGGTGTGAACAAATGGACTTGGTAGATGTATACAGAGTATTCCACTCCACAACATCAGAATACACATGGGTAATTTTCTCAGCTACACATGGTCTTTCTCTAAAATAGACCACATTCTAGCCCATAGAGCAAACCTACCTAAATGCAAAAGAATTGAAATTATCCCATGCATATTATCTGACCACAGTGCAATGAAATTGGAGATTAATGACAAAGGGAACTCCAAAAACCCCATAAACACTTGGAAATTAGACAACAACCTCCTGAACAAACAATGGACCCACAAGAAATTAAAGAAGAAATTTAAAAATACCTACAAACAAACAAAAATGCAAATACAACCTACCAGAATTTGTGGCATGCAATGAAAGCAGTCCTCAGAGGGAAATTTATAGTGATGAACTCACATATAAAGAAAACAGAAAGAGAACAAATAAATAGCCTAATGCTACACCTCAAACTCTTATAAAAAGAGGAACAAGCCAAACCAAAAGCCCAAAGAAGGGAGGAGATTATAAAATTAAGGGCAAAAATTAATGCAATTGAGATGAAGAAAGCACTACAAAGAATAAGTGAATCAATGAGTTGGTTCTTTGAAAGAATAAATAAAATTGATAAACCCTTAGCCAACCTTACCAGAAAAAGAAAAGAAAGAACTCAAATTCAAGCAATAAGGACTGAAAAGTATGAAATCACTACAGACCCCACAGAAATTCAAAAGATCATTAATACCTAAAATCTTTACTCTCATAGGATAGAAAACTATAAGAAATGGACAGATTCCTAGAAATGTACAAATTACCAAAACTGAATGAGGAAGATACAAAAATCCTGAACAACCCAGTATCAATTAATGAGATTGAAAATGTCATTAAGAACTTAAGGAAAAAGAAAAGCCCAGGCCCTAATGGATTCACAGCAGAATTCTATAAAACATTCAGCGAAGATTTAATGCCAACACTCCTCAAACTCTTCAATGAACTTGAAAAGAAAGCAAGTCTCCCTAACTCATTTCTGGAGGCAAGTATTATACTGATACAAAAACCAGAGAAGGACCAAACCAAGAAAAAGAACTATAGGCCAATCTCCCCAATGAAAACAGACGCAAAGATACTCAATAAAATACTAGCAAATAAAATGCAGCGAATCATAAGGAAAATTATACATCATGACAAGGTTGAATTCATTCCAGAAATGCAGGAATGGTTCAATATTTGCAAATCAATTAATGTAATATATCACATCAATAGAGTCAAAGACAAAAATCATATGATCATCTCAATAGATGCAGAAAAAGCTTTCAATAAAGTTGGGCTGGGGATATAGCTCAGTGGAATAAGTGCTTGCCTAGCAAGTGCAGGGTCCTGAGTTCGATCCCCAGTACCGCAAAAAAAAAAAAAAATAGTCCAACATGCATTCATGTTAAAGAACCTTAGAAAAAAATAGGAATAGAGGGCCTCTACCTCAATCTAATCAAAGCCATCTATGACAAACCAACAGCCAGAATCATACTAAATGGACAAAAACTGAAAGCTTTCACTTTAAAGACAGGAACAAGACAAGGATGTCCACTGTCACCACTACTATTCAACATAGTTCTGCAAGCATTAGCCAAAACAATTAGACAAGAGAGAGAAATAAAAGGAATAAAGATAGGAAAGGAAAAAGTAAAACTATCACTATTTGCAGATGACATGATACTTTACATGGAAGACCCCAAATCTCCACAGGAAGACTCCTGCAATTGACAAATTCAGCAGAGTAGCTGGATACAAAGTCAACACCCAAAAATCAAAAGCATTCCTATACACAAACAACAAACAGACTGAGAAAGAAGTTAAGGAAACTATACCTTTTACAATACCATCCAAGAAATAGAAATATTGAGGAATCAATCTAACAAAGGATGTAAAAGATCTATTCAATGAAAACTATAGTACTCTGAACAAAGTAATTGAAGAGGACTTCAATAAATGGAAAAACATCCCCTGCTCATGGTTAGGAAGAATCAACATTGTGAAAATGGCCATACTACCAAAATTGTTGTATAGATTCAATGCAATTCCCATTAAATTACCACTAGCATACATCACAGATCTAGAGAAAGCATGCCTTAAATTCATCTGGAACCAGAAGAGACCAAGAATAGCAAAAGCAACCCTGGGCAACAAGGACAAATCAGGTGGAATCACAATCCCTGACCTGAAATTATACTACAAAGCTATTGTAATAAAATCAACCTGGTACTGGCTAAAAATCAGACCTGAGGGTCAATTGAACAGACTGGAAGATGCAGCCACAACCACAAACACACTCAGCCACCTAATATTTGACAAAGGGGCCAAACAACTCACTGGAAGAAAGATAGCCTCTTTAATAAATGGTGCTGAAAAAATTGGCTTGCCTCTTGCCAAAGACTGAAAATAGACCCAAGTCTATCACCATGCACCAAACTCAAGTCAAAATGGATCACAGATCTCAATATTAAAACAGAAACTCTAAATCTATTGAAAGAGAAAGTAGGTAAAAATCTTGAGGACATAGGAGTAGGCAAAGAGTTCATGAACAAAAATGAAACTGCAAGGAAAACACTTCAAAGAATCAGTAACTGGGACCTCATCTTACTGAAAAGTTTTTGCACATCTAAAGAAATCACCAGCAAAGTGAAAAGAAAACTCACAAATTGGGAACAAATCCTAGCTGGCTGTCCCTCAGACAAAGGTCTTATATCTAGAACATACAAGGAATTAAAACACATGAATCCTCCAAACTCAAAGACCCAATCCAGAAATGGGCATCTAAGATGAATACACACTTCCCAGATAAAGAAATACAAATGGCAAATACATATATGAGAAAATGTTCTACATCTTTACTCACTTGAGAAATGCAAATAAAAACAACTTTGAGATTCCATCTCACCACAGTAAGATTAGCCAGCATTAAGAAATCGTCCAATAACAAATGCTGGCGAGGCTGTGGAGAAATAGGAACTCTTCTCCATTGCTGGTGGGAATGCAGACTGGTGAAACCATTGTGGAGAGTGATTGGGAGATTCCTCAGAAAACTAGGTTTAGAGGTCCCATTCAACCCAGCTATTCCCCTTCTGGGTATTTTCCCAGAAGATCTGAAAGCATCATATCACTGAGATATATGTGCACCCATGTTTATAGCAGCACAATTTGTAAAGCTAAATTGTGGAAGCAACCCAAATGTCCATCCACAGTGGACTGGATAAAAAATATGGCATTTTTATACAATGGAATATTACTCAGCTATGAAGAAGGACAGATTTGGAGCTTTTGTAGGCAAATGGTCACAATTGGATACCATACTCATAAGTGAAATGAATCAGAGGTACATTTGCAATCAATGTATTGTATCACTAGTGTAAGAACCTGAAAGTGGGAATATAAATTAGGAGGTATGAAGGGAATCTGATCAAAAGTAAAGAGTAAATTGGATGAGGGGCAGGAGAAAAGGAAGAAAGGGACAAATATGTAGGTATATATGTATATGCAGGATAACTAACATGGTTCCACTATTGACTTATGTCACTTTATGATAAGGAACAGATAATGCTTGGTTGTTTGATCAAGATTGTATATCTATATGTGTTTTCCTGAGCATACACTTTGAAGTTATCAATATGTAATACAGCAACCACTGTTAATTCCCTTGTCACTTTGTCTGTAATTCAATTTTGACTGTACTGTTCTTGTGCTACTTTGTGTCTCTTTGTTAATATTTTCCTTTTTCTCTTTAAAAAAAATTCTCCCTGTATTATAACTGCTATTCTTTCTACTAGTACTGTCCTGTAGCAATTAAAGACATTAACTGTGTCTAGACTTTTTTTGTTTTTTTTTTTTTTTGAGACGGTCTCACTGTGTAGTTAGACTGGCTTGAACTCACAGTGACCCTCCTGCCTCTGTCCCTTAAGTGCTGGATTACAGCAATACACTCAGCCCATGTTTAGTCTCTTAGATCACAGTAGAGGTAAGAATTTTCCAAAGAGATGTTTCCTGTAGTCACTTTCCCATTCGCATTTGTCAGATTTCCCATCGCTGATACAAAATTACTGACACAGAACTTAACAGGAGAGGTTTCACATGACCCACTTTGGGCAGGCTCAGTCCATGGCTGGAGGGCTCTGAGGTAGAAGCAGCCTGGTGGAAGAGCCTGGGGAAGGATGGTTCCTCAAGCCCTGGCAGCCAAGAAGCAGAGAGAAAAGAGAGGCGCCATGCACAAGAACCCACCTTGCAAGCTCACCCTCAAAGCCCCACCTCTAATCAGGCCCCACCACTAACAGCACATTCACCTGTGGAATCCATTCAGGGATGAACGCACCAATGACACAGTGCTCCCATGACCCACCACCATCCAGCCCCATGGGAATTTGGGGGGTATCACTGATCTACACCTTGACAGCATATCTGTTACAGTGCTGATGCCAAAACTGAGTTCACGGAATAAAATTCATCTCGATCTTATCTGCCTGTATTTGTTTATCTGAGTAACCAATTTGGGGATAACAATATGTAATAAAACAGCCATTGTTAATTTCCTTTCACCTAGTCTGAGATTCTGTATTGCTTTTGTCTTATTTTGTTAATGTATGTGTGCCTGTTAATAGGTTTTCATTCTTTTATCTTAAAATAAAAAATCCCCCCCAAAAAAATCTTTAGAAAATCATGTAGATATGCATTTGCTCTGTATTTTCAGTGTAGAGCTGACTAAAAGCCCCTAACAGTATCCATGACAGAGCATGAATTGCCGGCTACCTTGAAATATCCTTCACCAGCTTAACTAATCTGCTGCGTTTAATCTCAGTCTTCTACAAAGTCTCAGGACATGAGCAAAATATAGAAAGTTTTTCTGCCAGAGCACAACACACATAGTCTGCAATGGGATCTTTCTTCCCAACTGAAACCTCCTGAGCCTTGTCTTTAGCATCTACATTTTTGCCAGAATTCTGGTCTTCTGAACACCCACCAGAATCTCCCATCAAGTTCAGCCTACAGCATTCTAGGGCTGCTTCTCTAGCCAGCCTCTCCAAATCTTTCCAAATATCCTCTAAACCAGCTCCAAAGCTTCTAAACCACATGGTCAGGTGGCATCACAGTAGTAACCCCACTACTTTGGTACCAAAATCTATTTTAGTTACTTTCCTTATTCTTGACACAAAATAATGAATATCAGTAACTTAGGAGAGGTTTAATTTCACTCATGTTTCATCCATGGCCAGCTGACTCCAACGGAGGACATCATGGCAGAGAAAAAATTGTCCATGTCATGGCAGTGGGAAAGCAGCTAGAGGTCAAGGGAGGAGCTAAGAATGGAGATACAATGTTCCAGATTACACTGACATGTTTCTTCTAACCAGGTACCACCTCCTAACAGCAAGACAGCTCTAATGCTCCTACAATCCGATCATGTTCCAAAGGTCCTACCTATGATCATGTGAGATTTTAGAGGAACATCTAGATAGAAACTATAAGACTGTAAGGAAGATGGCTTGAAAATATTTCAGAAATTGACCAGAACCCATCCTTCACAGGCTCATGGATATACAAGTATAAACAACTTTAAAGGATTTCGTTATGAGAAGGAAACTCCAGAGACCCCAGCTCACTGGAGGCCATCTAGGAAAATATTTCCAAGAGTTCAGCTATCTAAGCACTCAGAAGCCACTACAAGTTCAGTCCAAAGGAACCCAGCTATTGCTCAAACTGGATGGAGACCTTGGCATCATCCATGTGGTACTGATTTTGTAGAAAACCCTGAGCAAATAAAGCTCTCTAAGTTTCAGGTGTCAGATATTTTATCCCAGTGATGGGAAATTAATTAATACATTCTCCAATATCTACACTACTCATTTAATCCTTTCAGTTTCATGTTTTCTCTTAACTAATAGTAACATTAGCTACAACTTTCTGACTACTTACTCTGTGTCAAGTAGAGAGGAAACTTCAGAATTGAAGGTAGAGAAATTGGGAGTGAGGTTGAAGAAGACTTGGGTTTATCTACAAAATTGTGGTACATTGTTATATGAACAATAAAAATGAAAAGTAATGAGAATAAGTAAATGCATTCTTACTTTCCCATGAATTCTCACGTACTGCCTAATGACATTCCAAACTACTTTTCTCACCAAATATAGATCATCTTGAAATGCTTTAATGTATATATTTTATGCATTTCTCTCTTGACTCATTTACAAATGGTAACAAATGATATTAAGACAACATTACCAAATGGAAATAGTTAAATAGACTTCATAAGAAAATAAAAGCTTCAGTCTAAATACATATATTTCACTGTCGTGCACCAAGTGATTTTTTTATGAGATTTGCACAGATTATCTCATTGGATATTCTTAACAGTCAGATGAGTTCAATAAAATTCTTCTTTACAGATAATAGAAGCAAAAAATTGTTACAGTGCTTTACTACTAAACAAGGAAGCAGATTTTAAACAAAGTATTTCTGCCCTCAATGCATATGTTGAAAATCTGCCAAAGTATCTCTTCTGCATTCATATCACATAATTTTCTCACAATATTTTATCACATATATACAATAGTAATGATCATCCTATAAAACCAGTCATAAATTGGGTATAGAGAAACATAGCAGCTTATGGTGCTGCATTCAGATGTGCAGAGACAGAAATGAGGACTCCCCGTCCTGGTTTCCAGGTATGTGCTCATTCTTCTGAAACTATGTGATTCACACGATGAAACCTATGTATTTGTAATTTGCCAAGATACAGTATTACACTTATATTTGAATAAATCTTAATAATTCTCTAAACTCAGACTAGTGTATCTTGACAAATACAAGTGTAATACTAAGGAAAATAAAACAAGAATATTATTAGACAATATCCATAAAATCCACATACCTTGTGTCCATGATGCCTTTCCTATAAAAGTCTCACATACTCCAAGCCTTTGAGTCCAATTAGTATCATTAACATTATTAAAATACAGAGAGTTCTAGTGCTATATTAATCCATGTGGGAAATCCAGATGTCTTTGGAATTTCTATTCTTATTTTGGGAAATTCTCACTATTGTATACTTCAATCTGTCATTAGTCACCTGTTTCTGGTAATCGAGTCCCATTGCTCACTGACAGATTTCCTTTCTCCAGGGGAGTGAGAGGAAGCACGTCCTTCCTTCTATGTTGAGCTCAGTTGCTAAACCCCGAAGGTATTTTATCTCTCATTATTACTGGATTTAGAGGAAAGTTCAGTCTGTTCTTTTATACAGCTCCCGCGTACTCAATCAGAAGTGCTGCGTTTCTTCTAGTCTTCTACCACATTTGCCATGTAGGATCCTGTCCTTTCTTGTGATAAACTTTTCTTTCTATGTATGGTCGCTTTATTTATCATTACACTGGGTGGTGGTGATAAACTCAGCACATATAACACGGGAATTTTTGCATAAGTTCTCAAAATAAAAATCTGTGTGGTAAGGAGTCTCTCCCTTACTCTTTCTTTGTTACTACTTTCCTGGCTCCAGGTGAGAATTGGAAGATGACAAATTGGATTCATAGAGACAGTGTAGGCAGGAGCTCATGAACATTGGCAAGCAGACTGCCACAGACTGTCCATTCACTGGGGTGGAATTTCAGAATATGATATCTGGACCCTAAGGAAAAAGGGTAGACAAGTACTTTTTTAAAAAGTATAAGAAGGAGAAAGAATAAATGGTTTAAGCCCCCTAACAGGTAACATTCTCTTTAACAGTTGTAATTAACATACCAATGTAATCAATTTTATAGTTTTGAATTTTGCTCCTCAAATCCAGACAATTTTTCTCTGAAAAGTAACCCTTAAATTTTGTGCAGACTTGGCATACCAAAGATCAGGCAGGAGCATATAAACATGAAATATTAATGTAAAGCCGACAATTAGTAGTTTTTCTTCCCTGCTCAATGGCCTTTCTTACCAGCGACCAAACACGCGGACTGAAGTATGGCTGCTTTCTGAGCGGTACTCTCCCTCCTCAGCCTGAGAGTGTGTGTATTCAGCTGCCTTTCCTGTTCTCAATTCATATCAGCTATGCTCTTTCTTTTGGGTAAGATCTTAGTGTGCTTAGAAAATGGGAACGTATTTTCCTAGCCTAAAGAAATATTCTTTCTGAATTTAAGCATCTGAGCAAAAATCACAGGCAAAAGCCCTTTCTCAGGAAACCTCGGTCACTGGGGTTTGATTGAAGCAGGTGACGATTTTTGCTTATTTCCACATATGCTGCAGTCCAAGAGTCAGGACTGCAGGCTAAATTTGAGTGTGAGGAGCTGGGCGGTTTGCACATTTGGGGAGCAATTTTAAGAGGAAATTCCTCCATTTGTTTGTAGCTGCTTACGAGGAAAATAGGCGATGGTGGGAGGAGATGGTGTGATCCAAGGAGAGAAGAAGCCAGCTCTCTTTTCTCTCTGGATTAGGCTCCACTCACGTGTAATGCTACAGTAAAGTTTAATGACTGAGCAACAACCGAAACCCAACACCATATGTTGTGTGCGATGTCACAGAGAAGAGATTGTTAATTGTGTGAAGAGCAAAGGCCTCCTGAGGAGACTGAAGTGACTTTCTGGAGGATAGAAGGGACAGATAAGTGAGGTCTCTGAAGCAGGGCCAACAGAAAGGACAGTGAGTGCGAGGAAAATCGACCTGATTTCTCTTCATTCTAGCAAAATTTTTTCTAAGTTTGGGCAATAGTGATTCCCAACTGTGAGTTAGCACACCCGATCCTTGGGAAGAGGGAGAGTGACTTCAGAGGACCCTTAGAAAGGAGAGAATCTTCAAGGACAAAGAGGATGTTCAACCCTGAAAAGTGCTCTATCACCTTGAAGCCAGGATATGGGGGTATGACAGACCTTTGATTTGACACTTCAACATTAAGGCAGTGCCCAGGAGCCAGAGAGCCTTAGTTTGAGTCCCAAATTGGCCATTTAACCTGCTCTGGAAAAATTCTTTTCTCTTTTCCTCAGTTTCTTCTCAAAAGAGTGCTTGGCACCAATACATATTGAGTATTATTAACTCATTAAAAACACCAACCAAGAAATATATTTTATTGCATTGTTTCCTACGGATTCACTTTTATTGATAAAAGGTAACCATGTTACAAGAGTTTCTGTCTTGGACTTTGCTTACTGGAGAAATTTTAGATCGCAGTCAAACTGGGTATGGCAATTGAAGCTCTTCAAGGAAATTTATGTATGTTTAGGGCTGAGGCAAGGCAATAAATACATCTTCTTTTGCCTGAAGCCAAGTGGGAATTGACTGAAGAAATATTGTAATCACAATTTTATATATAAGTACATTTTCCCAGGGAGAAGATACTTTCACCAATTCTCAAAAGATTAGCTATTTCTAGCTTAGTCATCCATAAGCACTTTTATAGAAAGTATTTTACCACACACCTACCTTTTGTAACTAATTAAAAGCAATGAATCTTACTCATAGCTTAAAATACAGCTTGGTATTCAACTCAGCTCTGACCCCAGCAGATGCCTGTTGGAATTCTTGCTGAGGTGGGAATGACAGTCCATGCAGCCTCAGCGCAGTGAGTCCGTGCACCCAAAGGCTGTCTGCACTCACTCCTCCACCTGTGTGAGCATTCATCTTCCTGAAGCCAGTGACAGAAATTGCTGGGACCCATAATCTATCACCATCAACAATTTGTCCCATACTTGTTTTAAATCTCAGCCAGAAAAGTATCTTCCTGTCTTTTCTTTAAATGCAAATCAAGTAGTATGACTAAGTAGCCTGACAAACTGAGTTATAATGTAGTTAATCCGATACCAAAGGTCTTTCCAGATATTAAAATATCATGTTCTTTTACTCACATTTTAGTTGCTCTTTCTTTACATCTACTTCTGTTTCTTTCTAGTTATATTAAACAATTCTCTTAGTAAATTTAAGGACAGAGTATCATACTGTATGAGTCAATGGTCCAATTTCATTTCCCGTAAACATATAACTGAATCTCATTGCTCTTTTCTCCAATAATAGTGTAGGTTGTAAGTTCCCCCACTTTACTCTCTTTACAATCTATAAGATACATTTCTACACAGATATGTACATATTATTTCAAATTGAATGTTTTTGTCTAAATGACCTAAGTCTATTTAATATCAACAATTTGTTTTTCCCACTTGTTATTGTTTTAGAGACCTTTCCATATTAGGGTATAATCATCTACATAACATCTTCCTACATATATCAGGTATATAAATGATCTACATAATTTATCCTACACTACAAATCTATATGAGTTCAAATAGCCCAGTACTGATGGATATGAGGTTTGATTCCAGTTTTTCTTTGCTAGCAATTCCTTGTATTTGCATCATTAGGCAAATGGGGATTATTTCTCTAAAAAAGACATCTAGAGGTAGATTGACTGGGTAAAAAATCCACACAAGGAATATAAATGTTATGTATTCCAAAGATATATAAAAAAGAAGGGAATCAAGACATGAGTGGAGTGGGGAGGGGAAGAAAAGGACATAGAAAAGGAATTAAATCATGTTATACACGTGTGCCGATTCCCCACAAGGAAAGTAAACAAATACTACATTGTACCAATAAAAAATATGTGCTAATATGTGCTAATAACTATGTGCTAATAAAAATATGTGCTAATAAAAAACTAATAAATTTTTTAAAAGAATCACTAGGTAAAATACTGTGCACCTCACATTTTATCGGATCCTGAAAATTTCCCCTTCAAAAGGCTGCACTAACTTGTCCAAAATTAACTATTTGACTCGTCATGCAACATCATTGCCTATTGTGGATATCATCAAACTTTATAATTTCTCCTACTCTGATAAAGGAAAAAGTATCATTTTATTTTCATTTACATTTTTCTGCTTGCTGCTAATGAGGTTGAACATTTTATATGTTTATGAGCCTGCCAAATGCTTCACTTCATAATTTAAACTCTGACTAATCTTGTTTGTTACAGATAATACCTTTTCTCCCAGTCTACTTCCTGCCTTTTAACTAACTTTGCCATTGATAAATTTTTAAACTTTTTATGTAGATAAATATGACAATTGCCTTTTTTCTGACCTGTGAATTTAGGACTCTTATTGGGAAACCTATTAAAAACCTAAGTAATAAGTGAATATTCTCTTTATTTCCTCAATATAGTTTAATATTTCTCTCATTTATGCATATTTATTTTATACATTTCAAAACATTGTGGTGAGAATATAAGTAGACAAAAATTTAATCTCACTTCCATTTTTTCAGTGAACTGTCACCAAACTGTTCAGTAATAGCCATTCCTTCCCAGCTTACTTGTCCACGGTAACACCATAAGACTTTGATTGCCTTTGGCATCTGATAAACTTCCCCATGAAGCTAGACCTGGCCTGGTACTCTCTCCTTTAGTATCACCAGGCTGCCTGTTTCTAAACACTTACTGATGAATTTAGCTGCTTATGGATATATACTAAGGTACTTTTTAATGTGGCTAGGCAAATGTCACTTTCTGAATTTTTCTCAACATTCTTGGTTATTAGTATATTTTTCTCTTCAATTAAATTTTCAACTAATCTTGTCAAGCTCCATAAATACTTCTTTAAGGATTTTATATGGGATTGTATTAGATTTATAGATTAATTTGTAGATAAATGGCATCTTTACAATGTTAAATATTCTATTCCAGAAACATCCTGCACCTCTGCATTTATTTGGGTTGTGTTGTTTGTCCTTCACAAAAGGTTGTGTTGTTTCCCATAATGGTCTGTTAAATTTCTTGTTTGATTTAATTTTGTTTCTTGGTTTGTGGTGCTACTGTGTTTGAGATAACATTCTACTGGTATAGTTTAAATAATCATTTCCCTAGTACAAAAGTTACTTTGTATTGAATTTTGTATACATCTATCTGATTAGGTTTAATAGATTTTTTGCATTGATATATTGGACTTTCTAGGGAAGATGATCATATTGTGGATAAATGGTGGTTTTATCTTTGCCTAACCAATGCATACATATCTGTTATTTGTATTTTAGCTTTATAAAAATATAAATAGTAATATTGAGAATAGATATAATCATTCTCTTTGACCAGTTTATGGACAGTCACGAAAATAATATACATTTAAATTTCCTGTCACAGTTTATTCAGGCAGTATTTTCACTTGTATAGCTCCAAAATAATCACAAAAATATAATCCTATGCATAAATAGCAATACTTCACATTACCTCACTTTCTGTATGTTGTAAGTCCCTCATAAAAGGCACCAAAGCTAAAATATAGTGTATTTAATAAATTTTTATCAACTTATCCACTGTAGTTGTAATGATAATGCAATGCTGACCTATATTTTATTATATAATATTTCAAAATGCCATATTCTGTATCACATTAGTAGATACAAATATATATATGGAACCAATATAAAAATTACAAACATAATAGCACACTAACTGCTATAAATCCACATTCAAATTAAGACTGCCCATGCTTAGAGATTTATAGAAATGAATTAATATGCTTTGACTTTCTCATTACTATGCAAGTAAAATTCATCTGTATTGTGGCTTACTATTGTAGTTCATTGATGTGCACTGCAGATCAATAGTCCATTATGTAAATATTCAACCTTTTATATTTATATTTATTTACTTATTTTTATTCAAGGAATCAAACTCAGGACCTGGCACTTGCCCGGCAGGTGTCATGCTGCTGAGCTGTAACACTGGCTCTTATATTTACATTTAAAACTACTTTGATTACTTCTGGTTTTTCACAATAATAATAAAAATGCTACAAGAATGATTACAACTGATTTGTAGTTCATGAGAGCAAGACTTTCTGTAGGATATATTTCAGAAATGGAATTTCTTATAACTACAGATTATAAATACACAAACTTTCATATTCTTTTTTATTAAACTTTAACTGCCTGTCCATCTGTAATGAGTATGTTTATCAATAGTTGAGGGAGATGTGTTGGAATTTATGATTAATAAAATACATTTCTTCTCCTAGTTTTGTCCATTTTTTAAATTTATTCATATTTTACTTTATGAAAACAAGTAAAACAAAATTTCATAACAAAATAATAGGAAAATGACAATACTTAATACATAACATGTTATTATCTTGAAGGTAGCTGCTTAGGGAACAAGATATGGGAATAAAATTTCTCCAATTGATATTATCACAAAACTTCCTTTCTAATGAAATCACAGACCAATACTATAACTGACTTACATTTTTTCCTATTGTCATTTACCCTTTCGCTCACCCTAGTTCCTTTTCCTGTTCAACAATTTCTTCACATTTCACAATATCTATTGTATATTTTAGACCTTACGTACTCTTTCACTTTCTCATACAAGGGAGAAACTATGATGTTCATACATGTAAGACTGATTGATTTCACTTAGCAGTATGGTATCATGTTGCATCCATTTATCTATAACAGTTTCAAGTTTATCCTTCTTTATGACTGAGTAGTATTTCATTGTATAAAAGTACTATGCAATTTTATTGATTTCTCAGCTTATTGGCATTCCAGTTATTTTCAAGATTTAGCTATTACAAATTGTGGTGCTATAAACATGAGTGAAAATACTTAGCTGTAATATGTTGTTTTTAATTCTTCTGAGGAGATACCCAGAATAGCTGGATCCAGTGGGATCTCTAACACTAGAGTTTTAAAAACTCTCCATACTGATTTCCACGGTGGTTGTACCAGTCTGGATTCCAATCCACAGTGGGGTAGGTTTCCTGTTCCCCACACCTCCTCCAGAAATTGTTATTGCTTGATTTTTGATAGCTATTCCTTCTGGGGTGAGATGGAATCTCAGTGTTGTTTTAATTTTCATTTCTTGAATGACCAATGATATGGAACATTTTTTCATATTATTTATTTGCCATTAGTATTTCTTC
Source organism: Dinomys branickii (assembly GCA_004027595.1). Taxonomy (NCBI): domain Eukaryota; kingdom Metazoa; phylum Chordata; class Mammalia; order Rodentia; family Dinomyidae; genus Dinomys; species Dinomys branickii. Next base: position 9,085 of record PVLD010011878.1, on the reverse strand, counting down.
ATCTGAGAAGTATGTATTCATCTGAGATGCCCGTTTGTTGATTGGGTCTTTGAATTTGGTGAGCCTGATGTTTAAATTCTTTACATGTTCATGATAGAAGTCTTTTGTCTGAGGGACAATTGCCTAAAGTTTTTCCCACTCTGTGGGTTGTCCTTTCAGACCATTTTTTTCAAAGGTCTGCTTTTTGAAAAGATGAGCTCCAAGTTGTTGATTCCTTAAAGTATTTCCAGTGCAGTATAGGTTTGGTTCATGAACTCTCTACCAACACTTATGTATTCAAGATTTCTACCTACTTTGTCTTCCAGTAGATTTAGTGTTTCTGTCTTAATATTTAGATCTTAGATCAATTTTGACTTTAGTTTAATGCACAGTGAAAGACATGGGTTTAGTTTAGTCTTTAGCATGAGGAGAGCTAGTTTTTCCAGCACCATTTATCGAAGAGGGTATCTTTCTTCCATTGAACATGTTTGGCCCCTTTGTCAAAGATAAGTATGTATAGTTATATCTGCATCTTCTGATCTGTTCCACTGATCTTCAGGTGTGTTTTATTTTTTGCAAGTACCATGCTGATTTTATCACAGTAGCTTTGTACTATAATTTCAAGTCAAGGATTGTGATGCCTCCTGCCTTGCCTTGGTTGCCCAGGATTTGATTTGCTCTTCTGGGTCTCTTCTAGTTCCAGATGAATTGTAGGAATATTTTCGGTAGTTCTGTGAGGCATACTATTTATGTTTTGATCAACATTGCATTAAATCTGTTTAACAATTTTGGGAGTATGGCCATTTTCATAATGTGGGTTCTTCCTATCCATAAGCAAGGGACATCTTTCCATATTCTCATGTCCTCTTCAATCTCCTTTTTCAGAGTACTGTAATTTTCAATGTATAGATATTTACTTCCTTTGTTACATTGATTCCTAAGTGTTTCTTTTTTCTTTTGAGTACTCTTGTAAAGGATCTGGTTTCCCTAATTTTTCTCTAAGTGAGTTTCTTTTTATGTACAAGAATGCTATTTATTTTTAAGTGTTGGCTTTGTATCCAGCTACCCTACTGAATTTGGTTATTAAATTTAGAAGTCTTTTGATGGAGTATTTTGGGTCTTCTATGTAGACTATGATGTCATCAGTGAATAATGATAATTTAACTTCTTCCTTTCTTATGCTTATTCCTTTTATTTCTCTCTTTTGTCTGATTGCTCTGGCTAGTATCTTCAGAATTATATTGAATAGGAGTAATGATAGTTGTCTTGGCTACTTTTTTCTTGTTACTGAGACAAAATACCCAAAAATCCAAAATGAAGGAAGGAAAGGTTTATTTAGCTTACAGTTTGTGGAGGTTTCAGTCCATACTTGGCTGGGTCTGAGGCACAGTGGCACATGGCAGAGGGCAACAGTTCATGGTGGTGGTACACAGCAAAACAACAAGCACAAGAAGAGAGGAATGGCAGGTGGAATGGAAGCCAGCACCCTCTTTTTCTCCCTTCAAATACAAACTATCTACCCTAGGCTGAGTACAGCTCTCACACCCATGATCCCAGCATTGGATCATGGATCAGTCAAAAACTCTAAAATCCACCCATAACTGCATGAGGATTTGGGGGGACATGCAGACACAAGCCATAACAATAGTGGACGTCATTATCTTGTTCCTGATTTTAGAGTGCAAGCTTTCAGTTTTTGTCTGTTTACTATGATATTGACTATTTATTTGTCATAGATGACTTTTATCAGATTGAGATAAAGACCATGTATTCCAATTTTCTGTAGGGTTTTTATCATGAATGAGTGTTACACTTTGTCAAAACTTCTGCGTCTATTGAGGTGATCATTTGATTTTTGTCTTTGTCTCTATTGCTATATTATATTACATTTATTGGTTTGGGTATTTCAAAACATCTCTGAATTCCAGTGATGATTCCTACATGGTCATGTTGTATAATCTTCTTGATGATTTGCTGTAGTCTGTCTTATTGAGGAGTTTTACACCTATGTTCACAAGGGAGATTGGCCTGTATTTCTCTTTTGGGGTTGGGTATTTCTTTGGTTTTGGTATTAGCATAGTATTTGCCTCTAGAAATGAGTTAGGGAGAGGTGCTTTGCTTTCAACTTCATTGAAGAGTTTGAGGAGTATTGGCATTAAATCTTCTCTAAATTTCTTATAGAATTCAGCAGTAAATCCATCAAGACCTGAGCTTTTCCTCTTTGGTTCAGTTTTTAATTATATTTTCAATTTCATTGAATGATATTGGGTTATTCAGAATTTTCACATCTTCTTGATTTTGCTTTGCTAATTCATACATTTCTAGGAATCTGTCCACTTCTTCTGCGTTTTCTATCCTATGAGAGTAAAGATTTTCAATGTAGGTATTAGTGATCTCCTAAATTTCCACAGCACTAGTAATGATTTCACCTAATTATTGCTCATTTCATGAATTTTTTTTTTTTTGGTAAAGTGGTCTCAGGGTTTATCATTTTTTTTTATTTATTTATTTATTTATTTATTTTTGTACCAGGAATCATACTCAGGACCTTGTGCTTGCCAGGTAGACATGCTTCTGCTGAGCTATATTCCCAGCCTATGTTCTTGATTATGTAAGGACTCGCCACTATAAACATATCTCTTAGGACTGCTTTCATTGCATGCTGCAGATTCTGGTATGTTGTACCTGCATTTTTATTTAATTGTAGGTATTGTTTACTTTCATCTGCAATCCATTGGTTGTTCAGGAAGGTGTTATTTAATTTCCATGTGTTTATGGAGTTGTGGTTTCTTTTGTCATTAATTTCCCATGTCACTGTGCTATGGTAAGATGATATACATGGGATAATTTCAATTCCTTTGTATTTACTTAAGCATGTTCTGTGGGCTGGCATATGATCTATTTTAGAGAATGTCACATGTGCAGCGGGGAAGAATGTGTATTCTGATGTTGTTGGTTGGAACACTTGGTAGACACCCACTAAACCCATTTGTTCACAGATTTGGTTCAGTTCTAATATTTTTATCTTGATTTTTTTGTCTGGGTGATCTATCTACCTGTGACATGGAATATTAAGGTCCAGCATTACAATTGTGTTACTGCTCATATGATTTTTCAAGTCTATTATTATTTGTCTCATATAGTTGGGTGCTCCCATATTTGGTGTATACATATTTATGATTGTTATCTCTTCCTCTTGCAGTTTTCCCCTAACAAATATGTAGTGACCCTCTTTATCTCTTTTGATTTTTCTTGCTTTGATGGTCACATAGTGTACAAACACAATAGCTATCCCTGCTTTTTTCTGAGTTCTTGTTGAATGCAGGATTGCTTTCCATCCTTTGACTTTTAGTCTATGAATTTTGGGTAGATTACATGTGTTTTTTGAATGTAGCACATTGTTGGATCTTGCTTACTGATCTATTCTGCCAATCTGTTTCTTTTGAGTGGTCAGTTGAGGTCATTTACATTAATGGTTATAACTGATATAGATTGACTTATCTTTGTCACGTTATTTTCCTGCTGTTGCCTTTCTGCTTTTCCCTTCTGTTTAATTGGTTGCCTTGCTTTGTGGTTTCTTTCTGTTATTATTCTTGGAATTGTAATCATTATTCTATCTGTGTAGAATATCCTTCAGTACCGCTTGTAGTACTAGTTTGGCATCACGAGTTTCTTCAATTGTTCTTTGTCATGAAAGTATCTTATTTCTCCATTAATTTTGAATGACAGTTTTTCAGGGCACATCAACCTGGTTTGGAAGCTGTTTTCTTTGAGGACTTGATATACTTCACTCCAAGCTCTTCTTGACTTGAGAATTTGTTTTGAGAAATCAGCCATCATTCTAATGGGTTTTCCTTTGTTAGTGATCTGTTTCTTTTCACTAACAGCTTTTAATAGTCTATTTTTCTGCTGAATTTGTGGGATATAGATTATCGTATACATGTGCATAGATTAATTTTGGTTATGACTAAATTAAGCTCTATATGCCTCACTTACTGTATGTCTGATTGTTTTCCCATGCTTGGGAAATTTTTTGCTATTTCTTCTGCAAATAGTTTTTATATGACATTTGTGTCGCTCCTGCTTTTTCACTGACATCAACTAGTCTTACATTAGTTTTCTTTGCATTGTCTTGCAACTATTGAATTGCTGTCACTGAATCTTTTGTTATTTTCGAGATATCATTCCTTTCATGATTGCAACCTAGGATCCTGTCTTCAAAGTCTGACTGTTCAAGTGGCTTTGATGGCTTTCAATGGAATTTTTAATTTCATGGATATTTGTTTGAATCTGTTTCATGCATTGCATTTCTTTCTCATATAGATCATTCACAATTTTCCTCCTTCTATCATCATCTATTTTTCTTGCATAGCTCTACTCATTTGCTAAGTAATTCCTTTATGAATATTAACATTTCCTTTTCTACCCTAGAGATTATTTCTGATCTGATTTCCTCTATAGATCATGGATTTGTTTCTTTACTTCATTTGCTATCATTTCAGAAATTTCAGGTTTGTTTCTTCTATTTTTTTCCATCTTACGGTCTCCTGGACTTGTTCTGGGTGGCCTGGAGACGTGAGGTTATATGTTGCTTCTATATCTTGTCTTTTTCTATTTCAAAAGTTCTTATTTTGTCTTGTGTGTTGAACCTTGTAAGTTTTTGTAGTAGGGAGCTTTATCAGAAATACCAAGACCTGTCTAGGCAAAGTTGGTCCTTCAGGAATATCTTCTGTGTGTAGGAGGTTCTTGATTTTTGTCTGTCCCAAGATTGCACATTTCCATTTAATTAAAAGTGAGATGCTGGTATCTATTTGACCCAGTCCCTTGTCCTTTGGTGCTAGCGTGTGGTGAAATTGTTACCCAGAACTTCCTAGTATTGTTACAGAAGTGAGAACAACTGCTTAAAACAGATATTACATCATAGCTAAAGTAGCCCAATTAGCAATAAGAATAGTATCAAGCACAGTTTAGAACCTGATAAAATGTGGTAACTATTAATTTTTTACCTTTAACTATAGAAGCAAAATCTACAGATCTATAACAGAACTGATTGTAAATTGTGAGCTTGTATGTAAGTGTTTCCCCTTGGGAGAGTGGTTTTACCCCATGTTGAGAAATTTAAGAAGGATAGTGGTTTGAACAGACATAACTGAAAAGAAATAAAGTAAAATCCAGTCTGGAAGAGGAAAGGTGATCATTCAAGCTTTGGGAAATTAGAGAAGAGAATGAAAGAGTAAGCAAGGGATTCTAAAGTTGACCAGAAAAATTACACACTATTCACCCATATGAAAATATGATTAAGTCTAGAGAAGTAAACTAAGGAAAGGGGGGAAGCAGATGAATAAACTACAATAAAAATATAGGTAAAAGACCCAAAAAAGGAACAGGGAAAAAGCAGCAAAAAAATGAAGAAAAGACTTCCGGGAAGATGGCGACCAGGTGAGCGGCAGAGGGAATCTCTCCCAGAGACCGATCCTTTGTGTGTGGCTGCCTGGTCCATGGATGCAAAATTCCAACTGAGCATTAAAGGGCCGGCTGGGCAAGCCACGTGGCGAGAAGTGGGCAGATCCTGAAAGCTGGGTGCCCGAGGGATCGGTGCTGTGCTTGGGCCGCAGCTCGGCTCAATTCGCATACAGCCGAGACAGCAATTGCGGCAGGATGGACGCCTCCAGCTCCTGAACCCGATCGGCACAGAGGCGGCTGTAACCAGGATTTGTTCGAGGCAGCGGAGCAGAGTAAACTCAGAGAACGTGCTACTGGGACAGATAGTGATAATCTGGGCAGCGGTCCGGGATCCCGCTCAGAGCACCGCTCCCACAGCTGGCTCCACGCGAACTGTGGCAGTTGCAGTCGGCAGGATTCCTGAGTCGGGAAAAAGCTTGATCCAGGGAGATACATCTGAACGGCATTCCTGTCTGCATGATCCCAGGGTGAGTTGAGTGGGCGCTCTGACTGGTTTTTCCTGAGTCAGGAAGAAGCTCTGCCCGGTGAGTGACATCAAAGCAGCTTTAACAACTGCAGGATCTCCTGGGTAGGAAGACCTAGCTAGGCCCCCCTACGGGATTTATGAGGGGGGAAGGACCTCCACCCAGGGAGGAACACCTGAGTGGCCTGTCTGCAAGGTCCCTGGGGCGGCAAGCTGTTTATACGCCCCAGCCAGGTCTCGGGGTAGGGAGTAGAAGCGGAAATCTCAGCAGACAGCTTAAGGGACGTTCTCCCAAAGAGAAGGAATCATTGGAGCAGCCTCTGCAGCAGACCTTTGCCTGCTGAACTGCCTGGGGAATTTATAGCTCCACATCTTGAATCTGATACCAAAAATGGCAAAACAGAGGAACAAAACACAGTCTCCAAAACTGAACCCCACCCAGAACAAGTTTTGAATGCGAGCATACAGGGGAATGAGGAAGCCACATACCTGCAAGTTATGAAACAACTGCATCCGAAATGAAACAACTCCAACAGGCCATAAAAGAGCTTAAAGCAGAAATAAGCCACATACCTGCAATGATTTCTCACACAAAAAATAGCTGAAAAAAATGATGGAAGAAATGTTCTGTACACATAGAGAAGAAATAGACAAAAGAGTAGAAGAAAATAGGAAACAAATGGAAACGTTACAAGAGCAATTTAGGAATGAATTACCAAGAATGAAACAGGCCCAAAGAGAGTGCCAGGATTTGAAAACTAATGCTGGAAGCATGCAAAATCGTTTAAATGAAACCGAAGATAGAATTTCAGAACTTGAAGACAGCATGGCCGCTTATGAGCGTGAAAGGAAGAATCTCATGATATCATCAAAGACACAAGAAAAGTCAATCCAACAGCTCCAAGATGAGGCAAACGTAACAATATTCAAATTATAGGAGTGTGTGAAACAGCAGGAGATCTCACAAACGATATAAAAGGAATATTTGATGAAATGATAGCAGAAAATTTCCCAAACAAGGTAAAAGATACTGAAGTTCAATTAAGCGAAGCATATAGAACCCCAATGATCCATAACCCAAAGAAAAACACACACAGGCATATAATAGTCAAGAACCCAGATATCCAGCAAAAGAACACAATATTAAAAGCTGCTAGAGAAATGAAACAGATCACCTATAAAGGAAAGCCCATCAGAATCACAGCAGACTTCTCAACGGAAACCATGAAATCAAGAAGAGCTTGGAGCGAGATACTACAGATTCTGAGACAAAACAACATCCAACCCAGACTGATGTATCCTGCAAAATTATCCCTCAAATTCAATGGAGAAATAAAATATTTCCACGACAAAGAACAACTGAAGAACTTCATGAGTGCCAAACCAGCATTGCAAAAAGCACTAAAAGATATTCTAGACAGAGAAAAAAGAGACCACAATCCCAAGAACAGTGATAGAAATAACTCCCTAAACAGAACAAGTAATTAAACAGTCAGCAAAAGAAGGAAAGCTTCAAGTAAATAACATGATTAGAATAAGCCAACATACAAACATGATAACCATTAATGTAAAAGGCCTCAACTCAAATGTCAAAGGAAAAGATTGGAAGATTGGATTAAGGAACAAATTCCAATGATATGCTGTATACAGGAAACACATTTTACTCAAAAAGAAATCCATAAGTTGAAAGTTAAAGGTTGGAAAATAATTCTCCATGCAACAGGTCCCCAGAAAAAATCAGGGGTACCTATTATGTTTGCAAACAATGTAAACTTCAAACCAAAAACAATCAAAAGAGATAAAGAAGACCACTACATACTAGTTAGGGGAAAGCTACAAGAGGAAGAGGTAACAATCCTAAACATTTATGCACCAAACCATGGAGCACCTAACTTTACAAGTCAAATCTTGACAGACGTAAAAAACCAAATAACTAATAACACTAATGTAACAGGGGACCTAAACACCCCTCTGACACAAAGAGACAGGTCAACCGGACAGAACCTCAGCAAAGAAATAACAGACCTGAACCAAAAGTGTGAACAAATGGACTTAGTAGATGTATACAGAGTGTTCCACCCCACAGCATCAGAATACACATTTTTCTCAGCTGCACATGGGTCTTTCTCCAAAATAGACCATATTCTAGCCCATAGAGCATATCTACCTAAATGCAAAAGAATTGAAATTATCCCATGCATATTATCGGACCACAGTGCAATAAAATTGGAAATGAATGACAAAGAGAACTCCAAAAACCACATAAACACGTGGAAATTAGACAACAACCTACTGAATAATCAATGGGTCACACAAGACGTTAAAGAAGAAATTAAAAATTACTTACAAATAAATGAAAACACAAGTACAACCTATCGGAATCTGTTGGATGCAATGAAAGCAGTCCTCAGAGGGAAATTTATAGCAATGAAAGCACATACAAAGAAAGTACAAAGAGAGCAAATAAATAACCTAATGATACACCTCAAACTCTTAGAAAAAGAGCAACAAGCCAAACCAAGAGCCCAAAGAAGGGAGGAAATTATAAAACTCAGGGCAGAAATCAATGCAATTGAGATGAAGAAAACTCTACAAAAAATTAGTGAATCAAAGAGTTGGTTCTTCAAAAGAGTAAATAAAATTGATAAACCCCTAGCCAACCTTATCAAAAAAAGAAGAGAAAGATCTCAAATTCATGCAATAAGGAATGAAAAAGAGGAAGTCACTACAGATGCAAAAGAAATACAAAAGATCATTAATACCTACTTTGAAAATCAGTATTGCCATAGGATAGAAAATACAGAAGAAATGGACAAATTCCTAGAAAGGTACAAATTGCCAGAATTGAATCAGGAAGATGTAAAAATCCTGAATAATCCAATATCAATTAATGAGATTGAAAACGTCATTAAAAACTTACCAATAAAGAAAAGCCCAGGCCCTGATGGATTCACAGCAGAATTGTATAAAACACTTAGAAAAGATCTAACGCCAACACTCCTCAAACTCTTCAATGAAATCGAAAAGGAAGCAACTCTCCCCAACACATTTCTGGAGGCAAGTATTATACTGGTACCAAAACCAGAGAGAGACCCAACCAAGAAAGAGAGCTACAGGCCAATCTCGCTAATGAACATAGATGCAAAGATACTCAACAAAATACTGGCAAATAGATTACAG
>PVLD010011877.1:0-63151 GCA_004027595.1 Dinomys branickii | reverse complement strand
AACACTGTGCTGAGTGAACTGACACACGAAAGGACAAACATTATACAACTCCGCAGGGACGAGGTACCTAGAAGAGCAGATCTGTAGGGACAGACCGTCTGAGAGTGGTTCCCAGGGAATAGGGGAGGGAGGAATGGAGAGGCCTTGCTTGATGACAGAAAAAGTTCTGGAAGTGGACGGGGGTGATGGCCACACCGCATTGTGGTGATATTAAAAAGCACTGACTTATAAAGATAGTGAATTTGTTATGTATATTTCACCACAATAAACAGAAAGGGATGGCCATAAAGGAATGCAAGTACATTTGCACATGATCTTTTAATAATTTCAGTTCCCTAAAGTTGTGGCAAGTATGGAGCAAAACGATACATGAAAGGAGTTTCAGACCAGCCTCGTGGGTGGCACATGCCCCAGGCTGGTGGCGACGGCCCCTAGGCCCCGGCAGCCGCTCTTCCCCAGAAGCACACACGGTACCCTGGGCTGCACAGTCATGCTGGGTGTGGCAGGGCAGAGACATGGCAGCTGTCTGAGGTGGATCACAGTTTCCCCGCATTCCCCCACCGGCTCTAGAACTAGTCTTGGAAGAGGCTATCTCGCTCCACACGAGTCTGCCCTGCTCCTGACAAAGGAGGCATCCACTGGGGACATTCTCCTGTCTTTGGGGTGAGGTGAAAACTTCACCTGGCAGCACAGCAGAGGACACGAGGGGGAGGTCTTGCCCTGAGACGGCCCGCCTGGCATCGGCTGTCTCCCCAGGCTACTCTGCAGGGCCCAGCACTGCACCTCACACCCCTCCTGCTCCTGCTTCCGACTCATCTCGGTCATACATGAGACTTAGCACACTACTGACTCTTTTGAAAGTACATCCTTTAATAATCTTAAAAACAAAACCTCCCACAGTTGCAAATAGCAGGAACTAACATTATTACGCTAAATTAAATTGAATTACAGAAGTACTTCTTTGGTTCCTCTTACATTTGTTTCAGCATTGATAAAGCAAGCCTAATGTTGATTTCTAATTAATCTTTGTTCCCACTGGGACTAAGTGCTTTGTGTAGGTTTTAGGTGTTACTAAGAATCATTAAAGGTTTTTCTTTTCTTGGTCTCTGCTTTTAATCTTTCTTTGCAACCCTATCAGAAAAAAAAAGAAGTCTAGCTTTGGTTATTTTTATTTTTAAAATGTTAGTGAATAAATAAGTTTTCTTTGAAAAGGGTCACAATGAAGTCACCCACTCTTGGGGGCTGGCGATGGGTGGACAGCTCCGGCCTTCTTCCTATCTGGTGTTTGAAAATAAAAACAAAGCAAAAGAAAACAAAACAAACAAACAAAAGTCTCATGTTGTTGGAACCTGTGAAAAAGCTCAGCAAAACGTTCGTTTTTCAATTTAATCAACTCTGCTCCTTAGGCTATGTCTATGAGATATCAAGACCTGCTCAGCCCTCCACAAAAACCAAATGAACAGTAACAAAGTGCTTATCATTTGAACACAGAGAAAAACAAGAGCTAACAGTAAATGGCTGACTTTACAACATAGTATTTTGAAAGATGCAAATACAACAAGTTACCTTCAAAACAATTGGCATATTGTGAGAAGATATATTGGAAAATTTTTTGACATAAATAATATATAAAAGTAATAAACAATTCATTTTAGAGAAATAAAGCACTACAGATGAATGTAAAAAGATTAAAAATTAATAGTATAAACCCAAGTTCTATTTAGTTCCTTCATATCTCTTCCATCTATGTCTGAATGAGAGTGTGTTTTTACACTGTTGTCAAGCTCTACACACTATGACCTAACGTGTAAAAAAAGAAGACAGAAAAACTAAGAACTGTCTCCTTATAAAATAAACTCATCTTGTTATTATCTTTTTGCAGTGCTGGGGTTTGCAGCCAGGGCCCTACACATGGTAAATATGCATCCACCCACTCAACTAAGCGCCCAGCCCCCACCTGGTTTCCGAGACTTGCGTCTTGCCCTGGGTATTACGCTCCTGCAATCAGTGTTCTCCTGAACAACCCACTTAGTCCCAGAGTCTCTACCCATCTGATTCTTTCTATAGCAATTGATCTGTCCCTGCCAAATTCCCCAACATATGAGTCAGCTTTCCTGTAGCTGGGACAAAATATCCAACACCCAAAACTGAAAGCAGAGACTTCCTTTGGCTCACTGTTCAGGGGAATTCAGTCCATGGTCATCTGGCTCCAAGGCAGAAAGAGCATGGTGAAAGGACCTGGGGGAGGAAAGCTGCTCACCTCATGACGTCCAAGAACCAGAGAGGAAAGGGAGGAGCAGGGAAGGAGGCTCACCCTTCCGACTTACACCCTGATGCACCTCCTCCAGCCAGGGCCTGCCTCCAAGGGCACATTTCACTATGAACTCACCCCTGGACTGTCCCATTGACGATTACAGCACTCCCATGATCAAGTCAGCTCCCACAAGGCCCAAATATGAAGACTGGGCATATTGTGCTTCTAAACCATAACACAGGCTGTCTCTCATAGGAGTTCATTGAATTGCCAAGGAAAAGCTCAGCGTGCTCAAGCACAGAGATAACGAAGCACTTCTTCTGAGATTAGTGTGTGAGTGTCATCTGAAGGGTTCTCTAGCTCCCACCTCGAGTCACCCCTTGTAATTGCCATTGTCCCTGCAAGAAGCAAAATATCCTGTCAACTGGAAGTTCGATTGTCTCTGTTGACTTATTTCTTTGCTACTAGTCAGTCCACATGTTTCAAGTCCAGATAATTTTAACCATCTTGGGAGGTGAAGGTGTAGCTCAATGCAAAACAAAAAAATTTAGAATAAGCAAAATGAAACTCTGTGGGCTTTGGAATGGGCTGTTTACCCCAAACATAAATGATAGACTGTGTGTGTGATGGTGGCCCCATGAGACTGTATTGCCTAGAGATGCAGCATGTGTCTTAATTTGAGCAAGCACACTCTGTGATGTATACAGAATGACAAAAATCACTGAATAGCACATTTTTCAGAATGTGGTCTCTCATTAAGATCAGTAAGCAACATATGATTTTATGTGTCAATGTAAGTCAGTGTGTCAGCCAGGCATGGTGGTGCACACCTATAATCCCAACACTTGAGAGGCTGAGGCTGCAGGATGGGTAGTTGAAGCCCTGCCTGGGCAACGTAGTGAGATCCTGGCTGAAAATTTAAAAAAAAATAAACAGGGCAAGAAATATAGGTCAATGCAAAGGCCCTGATTTCAAGTCTCAATATCACAATCAAAAGAAAAAAGTCAACGTGTCTCTGTGCAAAATATATGTCAACATCAATTTAATTATGAAAGTTTGGAACCATTTTTATTGTAGAGAGGAAAATAATAAAAACAACAATACATAATTTCAAAACAAGATAAGAGGAGATTAAAAATGGTTAATGCATTGCATATTGTTATCTTCAAAGTATTTGCTCAGATTACAAGACGTAGGTATGAAAAGTTGATCAAACAATATAAGGTCCAACCATTCTTTTTAATGAACTCATAGAAATTAGTAGTATAATTGTCTGATCTATCTTGCATATATATGTGTGTATATATATATATATATATATATATATATACACACACACACACACACACATATATATACATATACTTTTCTTTTCCCTTCCTTCTTTTCTCATTTTGCCCATTCCAGTTGTTCTTTCCTTTAGAGCAGTTTCTTTCCCTTTCACAATATCTATTGTACCTTTTGCATCTTATCTACTCTTTCAGGTTCTTATACTAGGAAGACAATATGATGTTTACACATGCAACTGAAAATTACAACTGATTAATTTCACTCATGAGTATGGATTCAAGTTGCATCCATTTATCTACAAAAGCTTGAAGTTTAACTTTCTTTGTAGCTGAGTAGTATTCCACTGTATAAAAATACCACATCTTTTTTATCCATTCCTTGGTTGATGGGCATTTGGATTGTTTTCAGGATTTAGCTATGATAAATTGTGCTCCTATAAACATGGGTTGCACATATATCACTGTGTTGATGCTTTCAGTTCTTCTGAAAAATTCTTGAAAGGGAATAGCTGAGTCGAGTGGGACCTCTAATCTTAGTTTTTTGAGGAATCTCCACACTGACTTCCAAGGGCGGGTGCACCAGTCTACATTGCCACCAGCAGTGGAGAAGGGTTCCATTTTGCTCACAGCCCCTTCAGCATTTGTTATTGGTTGATTTTTTTATGACACCCTTTCTTTTTGGGGTGAAAGGGAATCTTAGTGTTGTTTTAATTTGCATCTCTTAAATGACCAATGATGTTGAACATTTTTCCATATATTTATTTACTGCTTGTATTTTTTGATCAGAGAAGTACGTATTCATCTCCACTGCCCATTTGTGGATTAGGTCTTTAAATTTGGGGACCTGATTTTTTTCAATTCTTTTTTCTTTTTTCAATTCTTCTTTCAATTCAATTCTTTATGCTCTAGATAGAAGCCATTTGTCTGAGGGGCAATTGGCTAAAATTTTTTCCAAAATGTTGTCTTTTCACTCTGTCAGTGATTTCTTTTGATGTGCAAAAGCTTTAAAATAAGATCAGACCCCAGTTGTTGATTCTTTGCAGTATTTCCTGTGCAGTTTGGTTTTTGTTCATAAACACTCTGCCTACCCCTATGTCTTCAAGCATTCTACTTACTCTCTCTGCTGGTAGATTGAGTGTTTCTGTTTTAATATTTAGATCTTTGATCCATTTTGACTTTAGTTTAGTGCATGGTGATAAACATGGGTCTAGTTTTAGTCTTTGGCAAGTGGAGAGCTGGTTTGTCCAGCACCATTTATTACAGAGGCTATTTTTCTTCCAGGGAATATGTTTGGCCCCTTTGTCAAAGATAGGGTGGATGAGTGTGTTTGTAGTTGTGTCTGCATCTTGTAATGTGTTCCATGATTGTCAGATCTGTTTTTCTGCCAGTACCATTGTTTTTTGCCAGTACAATAGCTTTGTAGTATAATTTCAAATCAGGGATTGTGATGCCTCCTGCCTTACCTTTTGGACGGGATTGCCTTTGCTAGTCTAGCTCTCTTTGTTTCCAAATGAATTTTAAGAATATTTTCTTTAGATCTTCTTTAGATTTCATTAAAGACTTTGAGGAATATTGGCATTAAAGCTTCTCTAAATTTCATGTAGAATTCAGTCATGAATCCTTTAGGACCTGGGCTTTTCTTTTTGTAAGTTTTTAATTATACTTTCAATTCCATTAACTGATATTTGTTTATTCAGAATTTTTACATTTTCTTGCATCAACTTTTGGTAATTCATAAGTTTCTAGAATTCTATTTCTTCTGTGTTTTCCATCCTATGCAAGTAAAGATTTTTTCATGTAGGTATTGTTGATCTTCTGAATTTCCACAGGGTCTGTAGTAATTTCACCTTGTCATTCCTCATTGCATGAATTTGAGTCTTTTCTTTCCTTTTCTTGATAAAGTTGGCTAGCAACTTATCAACGTTTCTTTCTTCCAAAGAACCAACTCTTCAATTCATTAACTCTTTGTATTGTTTTCTTAGTCTCAGTTGCATTAATTTCTGATCTTATCATTTCCTCTCTTCTACAAGCTTTGGGTTTGACTTGCTCTTCTTTTTCTAGAAGCTTGAGGTGCAGCATTAGGTTGTTTGTGCTGATTTTGTTCTTCTGATGTGAAAGTTCACCACTATAAATTTCCCTCTTAGGACTACTTTTATTGCACCCCATACATTCTGGTATGTTGTATTTGCATTTTTGTTTAGTTGTAGATATTGTTTAACTTCTTCTTTAATTTCATTTGTGATGCACTGGTTGTTCGGAAGGGTGTTATTTAATTTGCATGTATTTATGAAATTTTTACTGTTTCTTTCTTTTTTTTGGTACCAGGAATTAAACTTAACACTTTGCACTTGCCAGGCAGGCGTTAGTGCCATTGAGCTATATCCCCAGCCCCTCTTTTTTCAGTTTCTTTTGTGATTAATTTCCAATTTCACTGCACTATGCTCAGGTAATATGCATGAGATAATTTCAATTCCTTTGCATTTATTTTACCATCTTCTATTGGCTAGTATGTGGTCTATTTTAGAGAATGACTCATGTACAGCTGAGAAGAATGTGTATTCTGATGTTGGGTGGGACATTGTAAATATCGACTAAGTCCATTTGTTCACAGGTTTGGTTCAACTCTGTTATTTCTTTGCTGATCTTTTTGTCTGGTTGATCTATCTATTTGTGACAATGAGGTGTTAAGATCGCCCATTACAACTGTGTTATTGCTTATTTGATTTTTCATGTCTATTAATATTTGTTTTATTTAGTTGGGTGTTCTCATATTTGGTGCATACATACTTATGATTGCTATCTCTCCCACTTAAGTTTTTCTCCTGACAAGTATGTAGTGACCTTTTTTATCTCTTTTCACCATTCTTGGTTTGAAGTTCACATTGTCTGCAAACAGAATAGTTACCCCTGCTTTCTTCTGAGTTCCTGTCACATGGAGTATTTTTTTCCATCCTTTGACTTTCAGCCTATGAGTTTGTTTTTGAGTTAAATGTGTTTCTTGTATACAGCATATTGTTGGATCTTTTTTCTTGATCCATTCTGCCAGTCTGTTTCTTTTGATGATTGAATTGAGGCCATTTACATTGATGGTTGTAACTGACATATATTGGCTTATCTTTGTTATGTTATTTGTCTGTGATTGATCCCCTGCTTTTCCCCTCTGTATAATTGCTTGCCCTGCTTGGTAGTTTCTTTCTGGTGCTTTTCTTGGACTTGTGGTCATTTTTTAAAATCTCTATTGAGAATATCTTTCAGCATTCTTTATAGGGTTGGTTTGGTGATCATGAATTCCTTCATTTGTTCTGTGTCGTGGAAGTATCTTATTTCTCCATTGATTTTCAAAGATAGTTTTTCAGGGTAAACAATCTGGGTTAGAAGTTGTTTTCTTTCAGGAGTTGAAATCCTTCACTCCAAGCTCTTCTTTACTTGAGATTTTGTACTGAAAAGTTGGCAGTGATTCTAATGGGCTTTCCTTTATAGGGGATCTATTACTTTTCTCTAACAGCTTTTAATATTCTGTTCCCATGCTAAATTTCTGAAATCTTGATTTTTAGATGTCTAGGTGTACATTTTGTACTTTAGACCATAGGAATAAAGTCTATAGTTATAACAGAACCTATTGTAAAATAGAAGTTTGTATGCAAAGGGTTTCCCCTTGGTAGAGTGGTTTTACTCTGTGGTGGGGGGAATTTAGGGAGGATAGCTACAAAATAAACACAACTGGAAAGGAAGTAGAAGCAAATAGGGGAGCAAAGAGTGATCATGCAAGGTTTCTGAAACTAGAGAAGGAGGCAGAAAAGAAAGAATGAAGGAATATTTGAGGGATTATCTGAACTTGGCCTTTCAGTTTGGGGGATGGGAATAGTTTTCTGTGGCTGGATTTCTCCCCAGCAGTTTATAAAAGAGAGAAAAGAAAAAAAAACTGATAAAAAAGAAAAGGAAAAAATAGAAACAAAAATAAAACAAGACAAAATTAATTTTTAAAAAATTTAAAGAGTGTGTGGCCCCACCCACCTGCCTCTTTTCCGTGTGTCTTTGTCCCCAAGTGCAACACGGGTTCAACTTACTCACCACCTGGTGGCTGGTATTTTGAACTTTTCAATCTCACAAGTCTCGCCTGTCCACCCTGTGCATCTTAGTCAGAGTCCTGCAGTGTGGCTGTCATTCCCCCAATGGCCTGGTCCCGCTGATGTAGGGAGAGGGCCAATTGCTAAGTCCCGAACTCTTCCCAGGCTGGTTGCCGGGTCCCTTGACATAAGAGTTTTTGTTTGTTTGTTTGTTTGGAATCGGACCTCATGCTTGCCAGGCAGGCAGTGCACCAGTGATCTAAATCCCCGGCCCTGTAAGTTTGGAGACTCTTATTGCTTTACTTATAATAAATCCAAAAACCATTGGCTTGTACAAGAGACAGAGAGAAGAAAGAAAGAAAGAAAGAAAGAAAGAAAGAAAGAAAGAAAGAAAGAAAGAAAGAGGCAAAGAATGTCTGTGTCTTACATTAACATCTAAGGCAGAAAACATTAACAGGCCTGAGTCTACAAATTTTTCTCCACCTGTGATTACAAAGGATTATGAGGGCACTCAAAGGTTCCCATCAAGTCTACCATGGACTTTTTGCTGTTTTGCAGGTCTTTGAGGGTGCAGACCTCCTCCCAACCCCATTGGTTTCAGCCCTTCAGACAAGGAAGCTCTGCACTCTGCAGATCCCAGGCTGCTCTCTCAGGCTGTTCCTCACTTGAGTTAGGTGTAAACTTCCCCAAACAGTCCTCTGGATGACATTTTTACAATATCATCTCCAGTGGATTCCTACACCATCTCCCAGATGGCCATCTGCCATGGGCTAGTCACTCACGGCAAAATCTCGGTGGTGAGTCAGCCCAGGGATAGATAGGACAGGGCTCAGTGGTGTTAAACAGAGCACGAGCTAAGGGAAAGCAGTCTCTGCTGATGAGCTCATCAGAACTTCAGAGCTGGACAGTGATATTTTTTGTAAGGCAAGGAGCTCCTAAAGAACGTGCTGTTGCAGACTGAACAGGAGAGGTTGGTCCCACCACCCCCTACCCTGGCAAACAAACCTTAGGCTCTGTGGTCCTGAAATGCACATTATGAGATTTATGTCTCTGAACGTGGAAATGAAATCAGATTGGGCTATGCACGTCCAACACATTAAAGAAAAGATTATTTATGAAAGTTGTTAAAACAGAAAGGAAGATTTTATTCAAAAAGTCTATGCAGTGAGGTTCTGCAGTAAGGGAGAGCGGCCAGGTTCGACTCTGAATGCAACAAGGAGAAGAGGGAACCCTACAGCCAAGGAGCAGTGGGAACCAAGTAGAAGGTTCTTACGAGACTCACTGTGCACAAGTACCACCTGGATGGCAGACCACGAGGAAGGTGTTTGGATGTAGGATGGGATTTGAGGTCAACAGACTTGACACGATTCTTGTCCAAACAAGGCTCTCGAGGACATGCAGAACTGTTGTCGCCCCTTGGTTCTATCCTGGTGTGCCTTCTGTGTACCTCGGTCCCTCCCTGGTCAGATTCTGACCTGCAGCGTCATGCTGGTGGGCTGCATCAGCCAGAGGAGAGCAAGGGCGGGAGCCAGATACTGCCCTGGAGCTACCGTCAGGGTCCAGGGTGTGACTTTGTTACTGATGAAAACTACGCTGCATGGGACTAAAAGATGTGCTTACTGCAGACAGCTTACCATGTTCCAGGAAAAGCAGCCAAGCAGCTGGGGTTGCATTTAGGACGCTAATGTACAAGGTATTTAACAGTGGGCTCTTCCCGTGAGGGCCTACCTGCCTCATGCCTTTCCCTTTACCTGTTTCTTACACTTCCTACCAACTAGACCTCTGTCCCTGAGTGGGCAGGGCTTGACATCTCTGTCCATGAATCAGTAATGGGTCCTCCCCGTGAGGTGGGCACACAGGCATCCTTCTAGAGCAGTGACTGTGAACCTTTTAGAGACAAGTGGCAAACTGCAGTTCAACCACACAGACACATAGTGACTGCTGGGGACACCAGAGGCCTTCACAGGGAGACCCAGCGGTGGAAGGGAGTAGCGGACATGGAGGGCTGCACTATGTGGCAATGAGTTCTGAGGGCTCAGTTGTCCTGTGTGGAGCACACTGGCTTGGAACCATCTTGAGGAGAGGCCAGCTGAGCTTAGAACTCAGAGTGGCTGCGAGGGTCGTCTAGTGGCTCCCAACTGAGTTCAAGCCTGCAGAAGGGCCACTGATTGCTGCAGGCTGAATGGGCCTGGAGTCAGCCCCCATGGCCAGAATATAGCCTGCTCATCAGGGGAAATAAAGGTGTAGGCTTTATCCTGTATTCCTCCATGAAGCTACCACCAGCTTGCTGGGATCAATCAACACAGATCTGGACTCTGTCTCCGCTCCACTCCGTCTACTCGTGACAGCAGAGACAAACCTGGAAGTGCACGTTTTTCCTCCTTCATCATTTGATGTTACTTTTATATGAGTGAGAATATGGTTTCTAGCCTCCTTGTGGTTCTTGTTTTGTTCTGTTCTTCCTTGTACTTCTTTCTTCTCTCTTTCCTTCCTTTTTTGCATGAGCTCCTCAAAGTTAGCACGATACCCCTTAGACCTCTAGCCTCGCTTTTCATCTCTTCCTCTCCTGCTTCTCCATTTTTCCCTAATACTTTTCAAATTGTAACCTCTAAGGGTAAAATTGACATATTAAGGACTCACATACTGCATATAATTTTCTGGTTGTTATAGAACCACAAATCTGGGTCATGCAGTTAAAGGTGGCAAATTGGTGATTTTCTCAGCTTGTCATTTTTTAAGCTGTGTCTGATACTATTGTTGCTGGTGGTGCTACTTTAGCCAGGGGTGGCATGATTGCTCTAACCAGCTGTTCTTCCTGGTGTTACAAGACTGAGATTGACTAAGGGTCATGGAAGGTACTGTGGCACAGTGCCAAAGAACCAAGGGCTGGGCCAATCATCCAGCAACTTCTCATCCCCAACAAACTGAAGAAGTAGAATCTTGCAACAGACTCAAAACCCAAAAGCCAGCTACACCTGGAACACACCTTGGAGAAGTACTCATTTCCTAAGGGTTTTAAATACTAGCAATAAAACAACTCACCATAACCATCTAAAAGCATCAACCCAGAATTAAACTAAAAAAAAAAAGAAAATAAAATGAGAAGCCACTTAAATAAGATGGAACTCTAGACATTCAGTTCACCAAAGAGAAACCCAGGGGCCAACAAAGTGGGATAATCTGAAAGCCATTCACCTGACCTCTCTGAACTGGTAACAAAAAGCAATTGAGTAAGGCTTTAGAAAAAATAAAATCAGAAATAATTTGTCAGATAATTGCAGAGATGGTGTCCACAGTAAAAACTATGCATGGTGACTCTAGAGCAGATACAGATAGAAAAATAGAGAACTTTAGGAAAATGATGAAGGTTATGAATGCCCCAAATAGAAAAAAAATGGAATCCATGAGACAGATTTAAGCAAATATCCAGCCCAATCAGAATTCCAACAAAGGTATCTGTAGCAGAATGAGTCAGTGTGAGGAAAGAATCTCAGATATGGAGAACAGGCTAATGGTTAGCAATCATGAAAAGAGATTTCTTGAAAATAGTAAGGGGTCATAAGAAATCAATACAGTAGCTGCTACATGATGTAAAGAGGAATAATTTAAGATTGATTGGAATCAATGGGAAATCAGGAGATAGCACAGATATGTTTTTTAACAAAAACTGTTCACAGACCTCATGGCAGAAATCTTCCCTGATGGGGAAAAAGAATTTGAAATACAGTACAGGAGGAATATAAAGCTACAACTAGTCTTGATAAAAAAAAATTTACAGCCAGGCATATCATAGTCAAGATTCCAGAAATTCAGCATGAGAATAGAATCTTAAAAGCTGTTAGAGAAAAGAAACAAGCTACAAAGGACAGCCCATCAGAATCACAGCTGACTTTTCAGCATAAGCTCTCAAATCAAGGAGGGCTTGGAGTGAAATATCTCAAGCTCTAAAGGAAAACAACCCAGATGGATATACCCTGCAAAGGAGAAGTAACACACTTCTATGGCAAAGAACAACTGTGGAAATGTATGACCGCCAAACCTGCACTCCAAAATGTTTTGAAGGACATTCTAGAAAGAGATAACAAGGACTACAACTCCATGAACCCCAACAGAAGAAATCCACCAGGCAAGGCAAACAATTAAACAGAAGGGGTGAGAAAGGGAGAGAGCCAACAACAGCAAAATAATATGATGAAGACAAATCACTACATACATTATAACCATCAACGTTAATGGTCTCTATTCACCAGTTGAAAGACATAGACTGGCAGAATGGAAAGAAGTAAGACCAAACAACATGTTGTTTAAAAAAAAAAAATTTAATTCAAAAAGAAATTCACAGAATGAAAGTCAAAGGATGAAAAACATTACTCCATGTGACAGGAACCCAGAAAAAAGCAGGGGTAGCTATTCTATTTCCAGACAAAGTGAATTTCAAGCCAAGACTGATTAAGAGAGACAAAGAAGGTCACTACATCTTTGCAAAGAGAACAGTCCAAGAGGAAGAGACAACAATCATAAATATATATGAACAGATACCAGTGCATCCAACTATAAAAAACAAATATTAGCAGGCATGAAAAATTAAATAAGCACTAACCCAGTTGTATTAGGGGATCGCAATATCCCACTGTCACAAAAAGACAGATGAGGCAACCCACTCAGGTCTGCTTCTGTTTCTCTCTCAGACAGAAGCTTTCTTTCCCCCAATAAATATATTCTGCTCTTAATTTCTGTTGTTCCTAAAATTAATTCTTCAATTTTAGAGAACATGAGCTGTGCATGGTGGTGCATGCCTGTAATCCCAGCACTCAGGAGGCTGAGGCAGGAGGTTCATTACAAGTTCAAGACCAGGCTGGCCTACAAAATGAGCTGAAGGCCAGCCCAAACTGCATGGCAAGACCCTGTCTCAAAAAGACAAAAAAACCAAACAAACAAAAAAAGCAGAGAACACGAATTCAACCCATAATCTTGCAGGTTGGGAGTTTCTTTCCTCTATCATTTGGAGGTCTTCAACCAAGGTCATTGGGCAGAGGAAAAAATTTGCTTTTGTTTAATAGGCTCTGCATTGGGACTTGCTAAGGTTACACATTTTTATGCTTCTAATGTGGTGTGTCTTAGCTCATTGCTTATAATCATTTATGCTTTGTCTCATATAGTTTATTAAAATGTTGATCCTGAGCAGTTATGCTTGTGATATTATTGGTTGACCACAATTTTATCCCACCTATGACCACCTTGCAAGTTCCCTGTGTCCCACCTCGGACCACCTCACCTCGCAGTTTTGCTCTATACAATCCCTAGGAAAGGTGGGTTCCCTGGCAACCCACTTGGGCCCCTTCTGTCTCTCAGACAGAAGCCTTCTTTCCCCCAATAAATATATTCTGCTCTTAAACATGAAACAAAACAGGACAGATCAACTAGACAAAAAATTAATGAAATACTAGAACTGAACCAAACTTTTAAACAAAGATTTAATAAATGTACACAGAGTGTTTTACCCCACATCACACTACACATTCTTCTCAACTGCACATGGCACATTTTCCAAAATAGACCACATACTAGCTCACAGAACATGCTCAAGCAGACGCAAAGGAACTGAAATTATTCCATGTATGTTATCAGATTATAGCTCAATGAAATTGGAAATCAATGGCACAAGAAACCACAAGAACTTCATAAATACATAGAAATTAAATAACATCCTCTTGAACAACTAATGGGTCACAGAGGAAATTAAAGAAGAAATTAGACAGTTTCTACAATTAAATGATAATGACAGTACCACGTACCAAAACTTATGGGACACAATGAAATCAGTCCTAAGAGAGAAATTTATAGCCGTGAACACCCACATCAAGAAAACAAAGCAAGCACAAATAAACACCTTGATGCTGAACCCCACACTTCTAGAGAAACAAGAACAGGCCAAGCCTAAAACTTGTATGAGCGAGGACATTATAAAGATCAGAGAGAAATTAATGCACAAGAGACTAAGAAAACAATGCAAGAATCAATGAATTGAAGAGATGGTTCTTTAAAAGATTAAATAAAATCAACAAACCCATAGCCAATCTTGTCAAAAAAAGGAAAAAAAGGACTCAAATCTATGCAATTAAGAATGAAAAAAGTGAAATTACACTCTGGTTTATAACTGAGTAACAAATGCAAAGATAACATTATGTAATACAGCATCCATTGTTAATTCCCTACTATCTTCTCTATAATTGTCTATTTCCTTTATTGTTTTTGCAATATTCTGGTTTATAACTGAGTAACAAATGTGAAGATAATATTATGTAATACAGCACCCATTGTCAATTCCCCACTATCTTTATAATTTTGTACTTCCTTATTATTTTTGTGTTATTTGGTTTATATTCTTTTATCTTTAAAATGAAAAATTTAAAGAGAAAAAAAAAAGGAATTACAACAGACCCTGAAGAAATCCAGAAGATCATCTATACTTACTTTAAATGTAACTTGTATTTAATAAGATGGAAATTGCAGAAGAAGTAGACAGATGCCTAGATACATACGAATTACCAAAGCTGAGTCAAGAAGATAGAAAAATCCTAAGTAAACCAATAGCAATCGATGAGATTGAAAATGTAATTAAAAACCTACCAACAAAGAAAAGCCCAGGCCCTGCTTTTCTATAGCCCAGTGTAGATTCAATGCTGAATTCTATAAGAAATTTAGAGAAGACCTAACAGCACTATTTTTTTAATGTTTTAATGAAATTGAAAGGGAATCAGTACTCCCAAAGTCATTCCTGAAAGCAAGTATTACCTGACACCAAAACCAGAAATGATCCAATTGAGGAGGAGAACTTTAGGCCAGTCTTCTTACTGAACATAGATGCAAAAATCCTCAATAAGATATTTGCACACAGAATAAAGCAAATCAGCAAGATCGTATACCATAACCACGTTGGATTCGTCCCAGGGTGCAGGGATGGTTCAGCATATGTAAATCAATAAATGTAATGCACCATATTGGCAGAGCTGAAGAGAAAAGTCCTATAATCATCTCGATAGATGCAGAGAAGGGTTTGTACAAAGCCCAGTGTCCATTCAGTGTAAAACTCCTGTAGAACACGGGAGTAGATGGTCTCTGCCACGATCTGATGAACCAGCTGTGACAAACCAGCAGCCGACACCACACTAGGTGAACAAAACTGAGACTTTCACCCTGAGATCAGGCACAGGACAAGGGTTCCACTGTCTCTACTCTTAGTCAGCACAGTGCTGGAAACCTTAGCCAGAGCAATTAGACAGGGGAAATAAATAAATGGACTAAGTACAGGAAAGGGGAAAGTTCAATTATCACTATTTGCAGATGACATGATACCCTATATAAAAGACCCCAAAAACTCCAGTAAAAATCTTTTAGACTTAACAAGCAATTTCAGTAGTATAACTGGATAAAAAGTCAAAACTCAAACACCAATAGCCTTCTTGTACATGAATAAAAAACCCACTGAGAGAAATTAGGAAAACTACACCATTTACAATAGCATCCAAAAAATGAAATACCTAGGAATCAATCTAATGACATTGGTAAAACACATCTACATTGAAAACTACAGTACTCTAAAAAAGGAGATAGAAGAGGGTATCAAAAAATAGAAAGATGGTGCATGCCTATAATCCCAGCACTGAGGAGGTACAGGCAGGAGGATTGTGGTGAGTTCGAGATCAGCCTGGGCTACAAAGTGAGCTCAAGGCCACCTAAACTGTATAACGAGACTCTGACTGAAAAGAAAGAAAGAAAGAAAGAAAGAAAGAAAGAAAGAAAGAAAATAGATATCCCCTGCTCCCGGGTAGGAAGGCCAATAGTAAAAATGGCTATACTTCCAAAACTGTTATAACAGATTTTATGCAATTCTGATTAAATTACAACAGTGTATCTCACAGGATTAGAGAAAACAATCCTAAAATTCATTTGGAACCAGAAGAGACCTAGAGTATCAAAGGCAATTCTGGGTAACAAAGGCAAGGCAAGGGGCATCACAATCTCTGACCTGAAAGTATACTACAAAGCTAATGTGATAAATATATATATATATAGTGCGTTACTGGGGAAAAAAAAAGGACCCAAGGTCAATGAGACAGATTAGAACCTGCAGAAATGACTTCAGACATACTCAGCCACATTATCTTTGACAAAGGTGCCAAACACTGGAGGAAAGATAGTTTCTTTTATAAATGTTGCTTGAAAAACTATCTTGCACATGATGAAGATTAGAATTGGACCCATATCTTTCATGATGCTCTAAACTAAATTCAAAATGGATCAGAGGTCTAAATATTAAAATAGGAACATTAAATTTGCAGTAAGGTATAATCAGTAATTCTTTTGAAGACATTGCTGCAGATAAACACTATGAATAAAACACTGATTGCACAGGAACTATCACAAAGAATCAACACCTGGGATCTCATCTTATTAAGAAGCTTTTGCACAGCAATAAAAACCACCAACAGAGTGAAGAACAACCCATAGTACAGGAAAATGTTTGCCAGCTATTCCTCAGACAAAGAATCACTGCCAAGAAGATAGGAAGCACTCAGAAAAAATCAGACCTCATAAATTTAGAGATCCAATCCAAAAATGGGTATCTGAGATGAACACACTTCTTAGATGAAGAAGTACAAATAGAAAATAAATATATAAGAAAAAGTTTGACATCACTAGTCATCCAAACATGCAAAATAGGGCCTGGGGATATAGCTCAGTGGAATAAGTGCTTGCCTAGCAAGTGCAGGGTCCTGAGTTCGATCCCCAGTACCACAAAACAAAAACAAACAAACAAACAAACAAAAAACATGCAAAATAAAAAGCACTGAGATTCCATCTCGCTCCAGAAAAAATGGCTATAATCAAGAAATCAACCAATAACAAATGCTGGCAGGGCTGTAGGAAAAAAGGAACCCTTCTCCACTATTGGTGGGAATGTAGACTGGTAAAAGCACTATGGAGATCAGTGTGGAGATTTTTCAAAACGCTAGGATTAGACATCCCATTTGACCCAGCTATTCCTCTACTAGGTATTTTTCCAGAAGAAAAACATCATAGTCCAGTGATATATGTACACCCATGTTTATAGCAGCAGAATTTATAATAGTGAAATTTTGGAAACAACCCAAATGAGCATTTGGGTTCAACCAAGGATTGGTTAAAAAAGATATGGTCTTTTTATACAATGGAGTATTACTCAGCCATAAAAAAGGATAAACTGGAGATTTCTGTAGGTAAATGAATGCAACTTGTGTCCATACTCATAAGTTTACTAAATGCATATGTGTAAATATCATATTGTCTCCCTAGTGTGAGAGGCTGAAAGAGTAAATAAGATGTTATAAATGTATATTGATTCTGAAAATAATGTCACATTAGTCTTCCAAAGTTTTTATTTTCCTTTTCAAAATTGTTTTAATAATTTCAAATCTTAGGGCTGGGGATATAGCTCAGTGGAATAAGTGCTTGCCTGACAAGTGCAAAGTCCTGAGTTCAATCCCCGGTACTGCCAAAAAATAATAATAATAATAATAATTTCAAGTCTTTTCGATTTTCATATCAATTTTAGAAAAGCCTGACAATTTAAAAAACCTGGAAATTTCATTGGAATTAGATTATTAGATCAGCTTTTGGAAAATTGTTATCTTATGTGTTTCGCCTTAAAATGTTTCTTGAAATCTTCAATTTCTCTGTGATGTTTTCTCCTTTTCTAAATATTTTCTGTACTTGTCACTATTTCGTATTGTGATGCTCTTGTAAGTGATGCATTTTGTTTTTGTTTGTCACCATAAAGTGGAAGCATAGTTGCTTTTCAATAAACTTTGTTTTATTAAAAAAGAAAAGAAATGCTCAAAAGCATTAGTATTTAGAAAAGTGCAAAATAAAAGTACAATAATACTTCCCACCCATGAAGGAGGTTAACAATTTAAATTTGATATTACCATTCAACCTAGAAACCCCATGCTTAAATATTTCTCAAAGACAAGTGGAAATTTACGTCCACAAGAAAACTTATTTACCGATGTTTATAGCAGATTTACCCACAGCTGCTCCAAACTGGAACAACACCAACGTCAGCAGCGGGTATGTGAATGAACTACTGCGGCTGCGCACCCGGGAAAAGACCGCTGAGCAATGACAGGAACTCAGCACGCCGCTGGCCTCAGCCGGACTTGAAGCCTGTGTTCTGCAAAGCTCCATTTATGCGCCAGTCATCAGCCTTTTTTCTAAACAGAAAAATCTAAGGATGTCTTTGGTATATTTGATTTTTAAATTTTCTTTCTAAAAAAACTCAGTGTAAATTAATGTAGTGCCCAATGCTGTGCGGTCAATGGTAGTGCATTTACCCAATCTGCAAATGTGTGTAGTCCTCCAGTGGAGCAGGTCTGTCCTAATGTATGGAAAGAGAACTCCTAAGAGCGAGGCTGGCTCCGAAACATCGGGGCTTTCAAATGTCCCTGGGCCTTAACTCCCAACTGTCTCCTTGAGGCAGTAGAGAGCATGTGGTGACTAAACGGCCCTGACATGGAAATTAGAGGGACGTTTGCAATGACTGCTTTAAAGTGATCAGCTCTGCGTATCCTTGAGGAGCTCCAGGGACCAGCTCCTGTGGCCAAGTGAGGGGCAGATGGCTGTGCTATTGGCTGGAGCTGTAACTATACAGTGGAAGAGCTTTAAATCGGAGACGTCAACGTACTGTATCACTGGTGTAAGAACCCGAGCGTGGGAATATAAACTAAGAGACATGAAGGAAATCTGTTCTAAAACAAAGAACAGATGGGACGAGGGAAAGGAGAACAGAAAGAGACAAAAATGTATGTATGTACATATGAATATACATATATGCAGGAGGGCTAACATGGTTCTACTATTGTATTATATCACTTAATGCTAAGGAATAATCGATGACGGGTTATTTGATCAATCTTTTATGTCTGTATGTGTTATCCTGAACACACACTTCGAAGACATCAATATGCAAAGCAGCAACTATTGGTGGTTTTTGTTGTTGTTGTTGTTTGCCTGTTTTGTTTTTTGTCTTTGGATTTTTGGTTTTTGTGTTTTTTCTGTTGTTGAGAGGATTGTCTGACTAAATTTGCATGTCTGTATATGAGTTCATATATTTACACTTCGAAGATATCAATGGATAAAGAAATAACCACTGTTGAGACCATGTCACCTTGTCTATAGATTAGTTGTGATTGTACTATTTTTTATGCTAATTGGTGTCTGTTTGTTAATATGTTTTTGTACTTTTATTTTTTTTAATAAAAAAAAAAATAAATCGGAGACGTGTTAACAACAGCAACAGCGCCAGGCATTCTCAAGATAAGTTCATTTCACAACACTTGCACTTGGCTTGTCTGACTCACTGGTGCCACGCTCGGTGCCAGGGTTAGAAAGAAACACACTGACAACTCAGGGGCGTGGCAGAACGGAGCGGGGGAACTGGTCCTGGAGAGGAAGACCTTTTGTTTGTAAGAGTTGGGTAAGGCTGAGGGGAAACACTGAGAACTGGGGCAAAATTCTCCAGAAAAAGAGAAAGCCAGGTACGTTTATAATCCCAGTGCTGGGGAGTTCAAGCCCAGGCTGCCTACATAGTGAGACTGTCTCACAGGAAGGAGGAGAGGGATGGGGAGGGGGAGAGGGAAGAGCAGGAGGAGGAGGAGGAAGAGGAGGAGGAGGAGAACGGACCTTTTTCTATTACTGTTCATTATGGAAGCATCAGAAATTAAAGTGTGAAAAAAAATTAAAATGGTCTAAAATCCCACTATCCATGGTAAGCCCCTTAATGGGCTTCCTTCTAGTCGGTCTCTGGGTGTATGGATGCAGATTTAAAATTCTGGGTGAATTTGACCCTGTTATCTCCTGTCCAGGTATCTTCCCCATGTTGCAGGGATACGTGCACACCCACGTTCACAGCAGCACAGTGTGTAATAGCCAGACCTTGGAAACTGTTTATGTCCGTCAACAGATGGATGGATAAAGAAAACGTGGTATTTATACACAATAGAGTACTACTCTGCCATAAAGAAGAATAAACTTGAGACACTCGTAGGTAAATGGATGCAACCTGAGACCATACACAAACTTAAACATCACATGGTTTCTCTTACATGAGAAACCCTAAATATACATATATATACAGTAACACCTCGGTGGCCAAACTCAGTTTCTTCCATATTCATGTTCTTATACCAAAAAGTTTGAGAACTGAACATATTTTTCCCATAAGAAATAATGGAAGGGCTGGGGATATAGCTCAGTGGTAGAGCACCTGCTTGGCAAGTGCAAGGCCCTGAGTTCAATTCCTGGCACAAAAATGGAAAAGAAATAATGGGAAAGCAAATAATTGGTTTGGAGGCCCTAAAATGATACTTATAAACTCATTTTTCCAGGACTTTAACAAATTTCACAAATATTTCTTTCTCTGTCATGGTCCTCACGGTTTTCCTCTTAGCTTTACTGCTGATATCACTAACTTTCTTAAGAGTCATGATCATAATATTTTACTCAAAATAAGCACAACAACGAATGTTTGAACGCACTGACCATGCACTATGTGCTGTTGGGTTGGAGCGGCGCTCAAGCTGCAGCACCACCTCTGCGTCCACAGTGGGCCGTGACAGGGCCCCGCCTCTCGGCCCTGCAGGTCTTCTCGAGCTTGATTTTCAGTTAACAATCAAGCAAGGTTACACACTCTGAGCAGATTTTTTTTTCAAACTTTGCTGTTCGAGTAGCAGAACATTGGAGCACAGAGCCATTCAACCACTGAGGTATCACTGCATTTATGTAGGAAAACGGTAGACAAACGGGAAGTAGGGGGAAGTTCAAATAACTCCCCAAATCACTTTTTCCACTGTTTCCAAAATATTTTAATATATTTGCTAATTTCTTTATTTACACTAGTTTCTCCGTTCACTGAAAAGTTTTGTGCTACTGTTTCTTTTTTGTAAGAAAATATCTTTTGTCCGTGTCTAGTACTCTGAGTACTACCATGAAGGTAGCCATGCACCGTGTGTTAACTATGGCTGTTATTTTGTTATATTTTGTTTTCATTTTTTCATAAAATAAAATTTTCATAAAATAAAATTCTGGCTGAGGTTTCAAGACAATAGACAGCAACACTCCAGAGAGAAACCGGGCAACGCAAAACTTGCAGAAGGGGGTGCACCACAAGGGCTCCCCTCCCCTGGGTGGCGAGGGAGAAAGTGGGCAGGGGAGCTGGGGCGGGGAGATGGGCAGAAGGTTCCCCACGCAGCCCAGGTGATGCTTCTGGGGACACTCCAGCCTCTCTTCCCTCCGGATGCAGGGAGTCTTTTGGTCCCCTAAGAAACCCTTGCCTTTGGCACTTTCCTTGGAGACACGAAGTACAAGGGCCTCCAGGGCCCAGCCTCTTGGAAACAGAAGCTAAAAAGGGAAGTGGTCTCCGTGGAGGCCCCCGGCTGCCCTGGCAAGGAAGCTGGTTCTCCTTCTGAGAGGGATGAAGAAGACAGAAAGTAGAAACCAAGTAATCTTTTAAACCTCAAGCTGAAGCATTTTAAATCAAATGAGGACCATGCCTGATGGCCTGCTGTTTGGAGGTGACGCCTCACACACTTCCCACCCTAGCAAGTGTTCTCTGAAATCACGTGGTGCCTAGCCACTCCGCAGGGTCCAGCTCTTAGAAGGAAACCTTGCAGGAAGCTGGAGAAGCCAGTAACACGTGGGAGGGCCCGGCTTTACCTGTGGTGGGAACCCAGCGCACACCTCAGCTGGGATGGACAAAACCCCTGTGCTGCAGAACGGAGCTGGGCCAGAGAGGTTCACACCTCGCTGTTGCGCCTGCGTAACTTCTCCGCCACAAATCCCACCCATCGGGCATCTAAAGTGACCAGATTCCCAGCCCTCCTCCTCTCCGCTCTGACTCACTGGGACACTGTGGGGCCGGAGGGCTCCCGCATTCACAGGACCCCTTGTAAGACAGAGGACTGCGGAGTGGCTCAGGCCCCTTCTGCTGCGGGGAAGGCACTATAGCTGAGGTGTGCCAGAAACGGAGGCTTCAAGAGCGTAAACAACTGCCCAACACCTTTGCTCTGAGGCCGCCTGGGGTGTTCATTCCTCACTCCATGCCAGGGTGCTAGGGAAAGCTCTGGGTTTGTCCCAGCCCTCTCCCTTCTAACCCAGCCCTCCTGTCCCTACTGTCTTATTCTTCCAAAGGGAAAATGATTCAGCAAGAGCTATTTACTCTATAGCTGCCTGAGTTCTCAAACTACTCCCGACTGCCGCTCATGAGTTTCCTCTACAGCCTGAAACCCTGACCATTTCTACACCACGCACATCACCAGAAGTCTGTTAGGCGTGCAGAATCCTGGGCTCTCCCAAGACCTAGCACCGCAGATCTGCAGGTGTCCGTGCGCAACTGACGGTGGGCGCCTGCCGTTCCCAGTCATTCTCTCTCTGATGTCGCTCCTGATTGAAGCAATTCACCCTAAAAGAAGTGATTTGCAACCCTGGCTGCATTGAGAATCAACTTTATGTGCAAAATCATGTCAGTACCTAGGCCTGTCCTCAGGCCAATTAAACCAGAATCTTTATTGGGGTGAGGCTTATTTATTTATATTTTTAAAAATACAGTCATATGAATAAGTGTAAGTGGCCAAAGCCATTACTTTAAAGATTTAAATATTTTTGGAGGATATTAGGAAAAAATTAAGCTGTTCTAAGTAACCAGGTATCACAACCCTGTAATAGTTTTCCACAAAATTCAGGATAAACTTTAAATCTCTCACTTTAGCACACTTGGCCTTTTCAGACTCTGGGTTCTACTGACCTCTCCAGCCCCATCTCCTGTTGCACGTCTCTCGATGCTGAGGCCTCCCCCTGGGACTAGGTCCCTGCACAGGCCCTGCTGTCGTGTCCCTGGGCACCCGTGCTCAGATTCCCTTTCCTCAAAAGCCTTTCCCTTCACTTGGCCTCAGAAAGACTGGACCCAAGGAACTGTCCTTGGAAAACTGTTCTAACTCCGCTCTCCGTGGGGGAAGCAAGCATAACACCTAGTTTCAAAATTAAATTCTGAGATTATATTTCATGTTTTAGCTATTGGCATTGCAAGTTACATCCCAAACCCAGGGCCCCAAGGAAATTTAGGAGATTGTCTCCTATTAGCTGTTCTGTCTGAGCAACCAGTCAGGAAAGGATAAGCATTAAAACATACTCATTTAGAGATGGTCCTTCAATGTTGTTTAAACTTCAAATTTATTTAATAGTTAAACTCCAGTAAATGCAAAGGCCAGTGACCCTAGATGTAGTAGTCAATTTTACCTCCTACAAAATGACAGTGTACCTAACCAAAAGAAAGAAAGAAAGAGCAAGAGAAAAAAGAAAGATTTTCTTTCACTGGAGAGACACTTGTGATACATCATGTAATTCTTACTCATTTGAAATCTAATTTGAGACATAAATTGCTTTTCCCCACTTTTGGTTGACTTTTACCACCACCATGAAATGAACATTGTTTTCTGTTTGTTTCTCTATGTCCTTCCCAGAATAGAACATGAGAATTTTGGACTTACCTCTCATATTTTGTAACCTACTTATAATATGTGAACTTCAGATCACATTAAAATGAAGATTTTAAAGGCCCATGAGAAATGCTCAGACCTTCTCTTACATGAATTATGCATTAACTTGCAAGAAAAGAATGTAAACACCCAAAATACGTGTTCAGTTCTGTTCTTATTTTCTTTCTACCCTTTCGGAGGACAGGAGCAAGTCAGGGCCAAGGAGGTGCATTTCTTCTTGTGAATGTTTTGCTGTCTGAATCCTTCCTGCACTATCTGCCAAGAATTGGCTTGAAGGAGATGAGAAACAGTATTCTCTTCAAGGGAGGCAAGTTGCTTCATTTGTTTGTACAGAAGTATTTACTGGGGAGCCCCTGTGACCCGCCAGGTAGGCAGATGGGCCCCTTTGTCAGTGACATCACCTCCCATCTGCATCACCGGTGCCATGACAATCTCTCCTCTCGGTGAATTTTGCCTTCTTTACTTCTCCAAACACTTTTTTCTCCAGGTGTCTTGGTTACTTTCTCATTGCTGGGACAAAATACCCAACACCCACAAGCTAAAAGAGGAAAGTTTTATTTACTTCACAGTTTGTAAAGGTTTCAGTCCATAGTCAGCTGGCTCCAAGGCAGAATGGTACAGCAGAGGACAAACAGTCCCTGGCAGGACAGGCAGAAAGCAACAGAAGCAGTAGAAATCCTCCCCTTATATTCCATCCCCGCTTCCCATTTAGGCCAAACCAGTCAGTGGACTAATCCAGTACCACACACCTTTAATCCCAGTATCACACACTCAGGATCCAACCTCCTCCAAAAACCCCACCTCTGAGCACATGACGCTTTGGGGGGACATCTAGATGCAAGCTATAACACCAGGCTCCTGAAGCGCCATGCCCTCCTGGCTCTCCTGCTCTCTCCCTGGCCTCTTGACCAGATATGTACAGTGGTGCCTCAGCTCACAAATTTGATTCTTTCCATGATTCTGATTGCAAACCAAGTTGGACAAGAACTGAATCATGTTTAATGATTAGGTTCAGTGTTGACCTTATGGGGAAATTTGATTTGGTTCTCGTCCAGTTTGGTTTGCCACCAGAACTGTAGAGAGAATTGAGTTTGTGAGCCAAGGTACCAGTGTAACTTCCTGTTTGATATTTGTTATGATTTGTATCTGGACGTCCCCTCAAAGCCTCATACACCCATAGGCGGGGTTTGGGGGAGATATGATGGTATGATCTTCGCCAATGGATGAAGATGAAGCCTGGTGCCTGGTGGGAGGTGGTGGGTCCCTGGGGGTGTGGCCTGGGCGTGTCAATCTCCCTCCCTCCTGCCTTGATCTCTCTTTTCTTCCACCATCATGCTATGAGATCTTTCTTCGCTGCACACAGCCCTGCCCTGGCACCTGGGAGCCAGCTGACTGTGGACTGAAACCCCTGGAAGCTGTGAACCAAAACAAACCTCTTCTTAGAGCTGTGGGTGTCGGGCACTGTGTCTAGAATGGAGAAAGTAACTAGGACAGTGTCACCATTTGGAGCCAGCTCACAGAGAGCACCCACTTCCCCAGGCCTCACTCTGAAGCTGTGCCTCCGTCTGTGTGCCCCATGTAGTCGTCTGCTTTATTTGCTTGACCCAAAATCCAAACATTAGAGGTTGTTTGGGGCTGTATGTTACAGGAGCCAAGCTCACTAGTCAGCTGTGCATGTATAGGGGAGATCAGAGGCCGGGAACTGGGCCGTATGACTCCTCAGTGACAATAATGTCCACAGCTACCATTTTTCTTTCTGGTCCTCATTGCTGCAAGATGGCAGCCCCACTTCCAGCCACACATCTGCCTGCCACTGGAAAGGAAATGAAGGCACTAGCAAGGTGGAGGGCAGAGTGTGTGTAGCAGAAATAGCGAAATGCTCCCAGAAATTCCTAGAGACGCCCACTATCTCGCTGTCCAGAACTGTGCTACAGGCCCCACCCCAGCTGTGTGGAGATCCAGGAAATAGAGCTTTGGGGTTGGGTACACTGCTGCTTTGCACAAACCTGGGTTCTGCTGTGTGGGAGAAATGGACAATGGAGGTGAGCGGGCAAAGAGCAGCTGCTGCTGCCACCCTGTGCCGTGACTTCTTTGGCAGATCCTTTTGGTCTCTCCTCCAAAACACTCCACCCGAGCACTTCTCCTGACCTCCTTTGCTGAAACCTGGGCTTGAGACATCACTGTCTCTTCCTCAGCCACAGCAACAGCTTCCTAAGTTGCCTCTGTCCTGCACCGCCACCTCCTATATCTCTTTCTTCACCCAGTACCTAGAGAAACCCTTTCAAGGCCGAAATATAAGGGTATCACTGCCATCCTTAAAATGCTCCGAGTTCCCCAGAAGCAGACCCTGACACAGGATTTGTGAGCAAATCGTTTATCGCAGAGGTGCAGGAAACAGGTTGGGGTGGTGCAGTGACCCAAGGAAGGCAGGGAGGTCCTCACTGCACTCCGAAACTTACCTCAGGAGGAAGCACTAGGGAATGCAGGAAGACGCTCCTCTCAGAACTTCCCCACCCCAGGGAAAGGGAAGGTATGTACACTCCAAGCCCCAAGGGTTGCTGGCTTCAGCTCTCTCAGCCTGAGGCCCCAGGCCTGAATGAGTCCCTCCACCTTTGTGCATGCAGACCCACAAAGTTTCTTCCTCTCGAAGCAAAATCACAGAGTACAGTGAGATCCATTTTATTTTTTTTAAAGAGGTAAAAAGTTCAAAATACAGTTTAAACATGAGAATAATTTTTAAAAATTCACCAAATTCTAGTCTTGTTTGAAAGCGGCCAAATTTTTGTGATGTTCTCTTTGTTAAATAAATGTATATAGTATCTTTAATAATACAAGTAAATTTCACAGGGAATACAAGATTTGGACTGTTTATGTAAAGGTGCACACAATTTAATAATACCAGCAATAGCAATTACTTAGATGTATATTAAATGTATGAGTGATATTAATGTGTCTATAGGTCTGAAGAGTATGAACAGTAACTTTGTATTTCTGCCTTTCATTTAGCTTACTATGTGTCTTTATTTTCCTTTCTTCTTCAGTTGTTCTACGAAGTAGTCGTTACAAGCAACCGTCAGAGCCGCCACCATGACCACGAATTCATTAAAATCCACTTCGTTGTCCTTATTAGCATCCAGGTCCTGCATTATCTTATCAACCAACTGGGGATCCTTTTGGCACTAAAAAGAAAAAGAAAATCCCCAACTCTCAAGCTCTGAGGTTTGGGATGACAACTGAAAGTACACCTCCCTTTAATTTCCATTTTAGGGGCTGGGGGCGATTCCTAAGAGCCTATCTGCGGAAAGTTTTGTGCCGGGCGCACATTCTTAGAGGGTTGAGTCCTTATCTCAGGCCTGTATAACGCTGGCTCAGACCCAAAGACTCAAAACAGGAAACAGCAACTGCTACTGATGCTAGAAGTGCGTTCTGGTATCAAAACCCTGTGACCCGAGGCAGAGGCTTTGACGTTGGAAGGGGCCGTGGGCGAGCTCCACCATCCACCAGCAACAGCATGCCGAGCAATCACTTAACATGTTCCAGTTTCTTTATTTACAAAGTGGGAGGAATAATATTTACCCACGTTCTTTGAGATACTTCAACACGCTTTTGCAAGTGGTTAGCACCAGGGTTGCTAGATCTGGCCAACAAAAATACGGGACACCCAGTTAATTTGAATTTCAGATAAACAACAGATCATTTTTTAATACACATGTGCCCCAAGTATTGCATGGGACACTTGGCAACCCTACTTAGTGCCCTGGCCAGCACTCATGGAAAGGCAACCAAGGCAGAGTAGATAAAGGGGACTCCAAGGAACAGGTGAGATAAAAGCGGGGAGCCTGTGCAGGAGCTCCAGGTCATGAGGAGGCCCCCACGTTCCCATGCACAGAGGCGAGGACAGATGGTGCTGAAACCCTTCCCTTCCTCTGGGAACTCCCCATTGCCCTCTCAACTAGCTGACAGCCATTAAGTCTTTGGAAAGTTAAACTGATCAAAATTAATTTGATCCAAACAATTATAAATTTCACTTGAATATAGCAAGGTACCAAGGTCTAAGTGCTACCCAACACAGTGGACAAACCGAAACTGAGAGGAACAGATCCTACAGACTCTTCGAATAGCTGAAAAGGTGTTGCAAATCATGTTTTAGGTTAAGCTTCTCCCACAAAGGATAGGGAGAAGTGGGTTACAGTTTCATTTACTGCCACCAGCTGGTCCCTAGCCAGACACGTCCTTTCCATAACCACAGTTGGTGTGTGCTTAACTGAGAAAGCTCTCAAATAATTTGTTATTCACTAGCAAATTTGCTACCACAGCATAAGTACCCAGGCTCCATGTCAGACATAAGGAGTAATGTTCATTTACAGACTTCTGGACAACATGCCAGGTATAACTAGCTATAGCTCCTGGTATAATTAGCTATATTTTTGATTGCTTACCAAAATGTTGACTGATGTATGAAAATCTCAATGTTGTTGTCAACCCTTTGGAAGCCCCTAGTTCCAGGCCATATGGGAGAGGGCACCCGCAGGCAGCAAAACCAAAAATAAAGGTGACTACTGCTTGCTTCGCCCGCACCTTGAGTCTCAGGACAAACTGTACTGTGCTCTTGACAGAATCAGAAGACAGGATATCCCCACAGCCCTTGCTCACCTGGCCCACCAAGTGCAGCAGAAGACCCAAGACTCACCGAGAGGAACTCTGTGAGCTCACGCTGCAGGAGAAGCTTCAGTTCCCCTTTGTTGAGCTTGAATCTGTCCCCTTCCTTGCAAGAGTAGCGGTGGAAGATTCGAATCATGGTGTCCATGGCCATCTCCAGCTGGGTGGGCATGGTGGCAGCAACTGGACCACAGGAAACAGGCAACCAAAGTGGGGACACAGCCCTTACTCGAAAGAAGCAGATGGACAAATGTCAGCACTTTCTTGAAGACAGGCTTGTCCCTTCCCCGGGTCCGCACACTACACCACTGCAATCTTTCCGTGCGAGATAGCATCCCGCCCTTCCAGGCAATACAGCAGGCGAGGAGTCTCTCCTCTCTGACCCCCAAGCCTGCAAGATGATCCTAAGTTTCAGCAGGATCACAAGTCAGTAACCAGACCACGGGCATGGAGCCACATTAACACACAAAACTAAAAAGTAACTAAAACAGGAAGAAAATGCCACCTTCGCACCTGTTCAGCCAGGACCCACTCTGCAAATAGGTGTTTACAATGCAACTGTGAGCAGGGATCCCTGGGCGTCCTCCCTGCCGCACCTGGGCCCAACAGGGGACAGTTACCAGTGACGTTCTGTGCGCCTGTTTTTAATCAGCAGAAGGAGCAGGTGTGAGCTGCCACCCCAAGGGCCACGGGGGCCCTGGCACCCGCTTTCTGTGCTGGGGAAGCCAGTGGGGGGAGGGCACCAGCGGACCTCTCCCAGGGGAGAAGGAGGGATGTGCAGGCAGTTGCTAGGATCTTGATGGCTAGGAAGAAGTCTAAAACTAGAAGAGCAAATCTGATACCCTGGCCCAAGGCTGAGGGTGCCCCAGAAAGGCCAGCAGCGAGGGCAGGGGCAGGAACTCCGGGCAGCCTGGAGGGACTTCCTCATGGCATCATGAGGAAGGCGTGAAAGGGACCTCCAAGAGGGTGCACTCATGGAGGTCAGGGTCCCAGAAAGCCAAAGCCAGAACCAGCCACTCTGCTTTAAAGAGCTGCCTCTTTCTGGACTGAAATTTATTTCTACAGAAACGAGAGTATCTCCTTCATTTTTCCCTTAAACAATCCAGAACAACATAACTGCAACCGGCCCCTTCACTTCACATCTCAACGCTGGGCATGGCATTCTAAACTCCTGGCAAGGCCCTAGGATGCCTGAAGTATGATTCTCAAGAACATTTCCAGTTTATCACTGTGGTAATCATGCATGTGATGAAATAATGGTATTCTGAATATTTAAGAATATGAAGAAACTAAGATCCTTCTCCCCCTTCTCCCACCCTAGAGCAAACTCAGTCACTTCCCAAGTGAGGGGTGTGTTTGGGAGGTTGAAAGGCTGCACTGTTTGACTTTAATTCTCACCGCTGCCTCTGAAGAGCTGTGTGGTTTGCCTGGGTTTCCACAGTGGCCCAAAGGTAGTAGCACCTGCACAATAAGAAGGTGCAACTGAGTTAAACTATGTTTCCAGAGCATAGTGCTATGCTTGTCAGCTATTATTATCCTGAGAACAATCATAAAAAGTACACTATTTATATAACTACCGCAGGTATGTCTTTAAACATGCACATATGTCAATAGCATCAACACACTCATACATCAAGAGCACCAGTATGTACGCACTCTCTCTTTACTTAGCACGTCTTTAATAATCGTTCTCTAGTTCCTTAAAAAACTAAGAATCGGATCTGGATGTACTGCTTCTCGATGCAGTGCATCCCAGAGCATGGAGAGCTTTGCCCACAGCAACACGTAGGGAAACCACAGCCACAGAGCTGTGGGGAGCTGGACACCAGAGCAGGCAGACGGATGGAGAAAACGTAGTACACACGGTGGAGTACCGCTTGGCAAAGAATAAAGTCATGTCACTTTCAAGAAAATAGACGGAACTGGAGACAATCGCGTTACTTGAAAGAGCCGGACCCAGAAAGTTAAATATATCAGCGACCTAAGAAAATAAGCAGGGAGGGGGAAATGCAGGAAGTAGAGGACGGATGAGGAGCTTGAGGGGGGCGATGGGAGGGCAAAGGAAGGGGAGGGGGTGGCGGGTGCTCCTTAACTGTGCCCAGTCACGTGGCTTGAGTCAGACACCCTAGCAGGTTAGTAAGCACTGGGGTGTCTGTGGGTGATTGACAGCTGGGATGAAAACAGAGGGAAGACCCGCCCCGGATGTGGGTGACACCAACCAATAGGCTTGTGGCCTGCACTGAATAAAAAGAGAAAGAAGGAGTCAGCTCTTTCGGTTTTCAGAGGCGCTCTGGTGCGGGCTCCCGGCCTTCCAGCAGAGACCCTGCAGCCTCCGATTCGCACCTCCCTCTGCAGGGAGCATCTGCGGCCTGCAAGTGGCCCTCTGCATCCTCAGGTGGCCACTGTGAGCCTCGCTGGCAAGTCTTCTGTAGAACCATTTGTATTTTATGTTAATTAAACGTGCTCTCTAGGGAGCCCAACAAACACAAACTGAAAATA
Organism: Dinomys branickii; assembly: GCA_004027595.1. Lineage (NCBI taxonomy): Eukaryota > Metazoa > Chordata > Mammalia > Rodentia > Dinomyidae > Dinomys > Dinomys branickii. The sequence goes on along the minus strand of PVLD010011877.1, from coordinate 32,793 downwards.
ATCAGAGTATGTTCCGTGCGTGCGCCAATATACCAAAGCAAAACCCATTAATGTCTGTTACTGATACAAGTGAGAAAATCTTCCTCAGCGTACAGAGATCCACCCTAATGAAGGCACACGTTATTCCACCTGGGAGGATGTACCTACATGTAATTAAGAAACATCCGTCATGTTCTTCTGTTATTCCAGGTGCTGTGGAAACAGGTGCTCCACGCCCTGGAGCAAAGCTAACTGCTGTTTTTACTGGGTGTGTGAAGCACAAAGAATTCGGGGACCCCGGCTTCTCACTGAGTGTCCCATCCGTGTGTCCCTGCAGGGCTTTGAGACCACGCTTCACCAGCTTCCAACCCCAGGTGCAAATGCATTTCCACCCTGCAGTGTTTAAATCGTTTCCCAGGGGTCTCGGCCACTTTTATAATTCAGCCACTCCCCAAATCATATTTTTACCCAGATTCTGTACTAAGCTCCAGAGCAATGTATACCTCTGCCTGCTGAGCCCACAAGCTTTCCAAACTCCGTTAGGATCAGAATGAGATGCCTCTCCTTTCCCACCCGAATCTGCTGCTCCTCCTCTAAGGACCACCTTGGCCAACCTGTTCCACAGTCACCTGGCTTCTCGCACCATCTTTACATGGAGCTCAGCGTGTCGTGTCTGCTCCTCTCTGTTCTTCCTGGCCATCAGGACCTGCGGTCTCTGCTCTCTCCTAGGTGGGCTGTGCCCCTCCATCCCAGTCTCCATTCTGCTGCCAGAGTAGTTGATCTGGAACACAAATCAACACCCACGCTCCTGGGCATCCAGAGGCCTGCCCCTGCCTGGCCACTGCCCAACATACTGGGCTCTGCATTCTGCCTGGAGGGCTGAGTGCACCTCCTGCTGGCAGCTTCCGGGCAAGCATCCCCTCCCCTTGCACGTTCTCCTGCATTCTTCCCGACACCCCACAATGGCCCAGCCGGCCCCTCTCCGCCCCGCTGTCTCCTCCTGTCTTCCATCTCACCACACAGTCTTGTCGTCATCCCGTGTCTGTGCTTTGCTGCACACTTCCCACTTGCCACACCCAGACTGAGTTCCTGGCCCCAGGGCCAATGTCTGGGCTGTCTACAGTCCAAGTGTGGGACTGGACCAGCACGTGGCAGCGCTCAAGAACCTTTGTGCGTGGGTGGCTGGATGGGCAAGGAAATCAGAGGGAAACGCCAAGGCCCCCGAGAACTGAGTAACTGTTCAGTTAACTACTCGATGGCCTTTTTCCACATAAAATTTTTTCTTCATCAGAGGTAGAGAGAAGGCAGAGAACAGTCATCTTGAGGAGCAGAGAGTGTGAGGTGGAATTAAATACCACCAGGTTAAATTGCTGAAGTTATAGATGAACTAAAATCAACAAATCTACAAGAATGTGTGTTTCCAGGTGGTAATACATGTAAATGACATTTCCCACAGAAAGATATACGCAGAGAATCCTTAATGGAAAAGACTTTGAAAGTTGTAACGTTGTCTTGGGTTCAAGAGATAAAAGTTTGACTTTTACATCCTGTGCCCTTGGGGTTGAAAAGCCAGTGGTTCCTTTCTGTGGGGCCACGGGAAGCTGTTTCACGTGGTGCCTGCTGCCCCCTGGTGTCAAGCCCTGGAGCTGCACTGGGAACCCTCTAATTCCAGCGGGTACTTATACGACTTATTTTTGTCCCCCAGCACATTCCAGAAAGGAAGTAAGGTCCAAAGGCTCAAGGGGCTGTGCAAGTGACAAGTGGCATGGAGTCCCAGGTTAGGGGAGATGTCTGTTTATAGCACAAAGGACCATCCCGTGCGCCCTGCTTGATCTATCAATCATTACCGTCCTATTTCCCGACTTTGCTATTCATTACCACTTTTCAAGTCATGATGCTTAGGGCTAAAATGTCCAACTTCACATCCAAGTTAGTATGGAAGTGCGCGGCAGAGGAGCCTTTCCCTGTGGGGTGAGCCCCTCTGAGGAAGCAGTGAGGGGGGGCTTCCCACTAGGCCTCTCCCCCTAAACCTCTCCCTTCCCAGGGGAATCCTTAGGGTTCAGGCCTAGACTGGCCCCCAGGAGCCTCTTGCGACCCAGTGTGGGGCCCGTGGAAGACGACTGGGTGGAGGAGTGCTCTGCTGTAGTGGACTGATGCACCCCAGAGTCCAGAGCCCCCTGTGCTCAGGAGGTGGGGCTGTTAGAGGCCGTCCCTGGGGTCACCCGGAGGGCGCCTCTCCCTCCTGGGCGGCTCCTTTCTCTCTCTCTGCGTCCAGATCAGCGTGGCAAGAGCAGCTCCTCCTCCCCCAGACCCTTCCACCACGCCCTTCCTGCCGTGCAGCTGCTGAAGAAGGACTGGGTGCTCCAAAGGCTCTGAGGGGTTTGTGTTTCCGTGATGAAGAGATGACTAAGACAAGCTGGGAAGAGTGTCCTTAATACAATGGAACATTACTTAGCCATAGAAAAGCACAAATTAGAGTCATGTATAAGAAAATGCATGAATCTGGAGACCATAGCATTAAATGAAATAAATCAGACACCGCAGCACAAATACCCTATGGCTTCTCTTATATGAGAAATTCAAAGTATAAATTTAAGGAGCAAAATAAAAGACAGATGATACAGACTAGGAAGATAGATTCCCTGCAAATGGAAAGGGAACTGAGGCTGGAAGGAGGGGCAGGGAGAGGAGAGGAAGGGGAAGAGGGAGGTGTGACATTCATGGACCAGCCTCCCGCAAGGAATATAATCAGTACCTACAACAACATGTATGGCAAACCTAGAAACCTAGATGGAAACTCACACACACTCCTCAGGCCTGTCAAAGTGAGACAAAAAGTTAAGAGAAATAGAATTATTCTGCCAAAGGGAAACATGTAATTTAAAGGGCATTGGGTATATGAACTATGGCAATCAGATGAATGAGAATAACAATATCAAAGAATTTAAAAGTTCCCACCCATGAATGCTGTTAAACACTGCAGTAGTTGGGAGGAGAAGACTAAGGAAGTGGGGAGGGGACAGTTCTGTATCCTGATGACTGAGAAATAGAGCAGGGATGTTTATTTGGTGCCCAAACATACTCTGAGGTTGAAGAAAGGGAACAAATCTTGTCTCAACCAGCTAACCTGGCCATTCCAGGGAGGTGCCGGCTGCTCCGGGCTGCTGGACTGTGTTGCTGTGTTCAGGCCAGGCCAGGTCTGAGTGCAGTCTGTGCCCTGCAGGCTGTGCAGTACCCGGCAGCCCCTTGTGCCCACAGGCTCCTCCAACATCTGCGTAGGGTTCACACAACTGTGAGCGAGGCATCTCTCCGAAAGTCCTTGGTTCTAATTTTGGAAGCCTCAGCTCACATGGCAAAGCCCTGCTCAGCAAGGTCTGCTTAATTAGACGCCCTCAATGACCCCCAAGGTCCCCACAGCCAGCAGGACTCTCTCCAGGCTGCACTCCACAACACAGCCCATCACCCTGGCTGAGCCTCCCAGCCCTGCCCAGGCCTACCAGGAGTGACACAGCCTACAGGAGAGGATACTGTCCTTTTATGTCAATTTCTATTTTTATTGGTACATGCTGGCAATACATAATGCTTACCCTCAATGTGAGGGGTTGGTGCATGCACAGCACACGTCCTTTGTTGTTGCAAGCATCAGATGTATGTATTTCATAGGCTTTTATCAAGTTGATTATCATAAACACATATTAACAGCCAGACTGACAGGCCAGAAAACATACAACACATATCCAGTAGTTTTAGGCTCTCAGTGAACACCAGAGGAATTTTCTTTTCTTTTCTTTTATTCTTTCTTTGTTGGTTTGTATCTCTTTTTTATGGTCTTTTACTTATATTTTTGTTCTAACCCATTCATCTTCTTTCCCCCTTTCCTCAACTTATCTCTCTAGATTTAATCATATTTTCATATGAGTGCATAGCCTCTCTAATTTTTCTGGTTAACTTCAATAATCCTTTGCTTACTCTTTCATTCTTTCTCTTCAGTCCTCTTCTCTACTTTCCCAGAGCTCATGTGACCATCCATTCTCCTCCAGCCTGGCTTCTATTTTATTTCTTTTCAGTTATCTCAGATTTACCCACTATCCTTCTTAAATTGCCCTACCACAGGGTAAAAACACTCCACCAAGGGGAAACACTTTGCATACAACTCCCATTTAATCATTGGTTCTGTTATATAACTGTAGGCTTTGTTCCTATGGTTTAAGGTGCAAAATTAATAGTTACACAGTTTGTCAATTTCTGAACTGTGCTTGATGTGATTGTTACTGGTAATTATTCTACTTTGGCTAGGATGTCATATATGTTGTAATCTGTTATTCTCTTTTCTGAAACAACACTGGGAGGCTCTGGGGTAATAACATCACCACAGCTCAGCACCAAAGGACTGGGGACAGAGCCAAACATATACCAACATCTCGCTCTTAATAAATTGGGAAGGTAAAACTTGGGACACACATAAACCAAAAACCTTCTAAACACAGAAGACATCCTGAAGAACAGACATTTCCTAGGGAGACCTCAATACTAGTGATATAGCTACCTACTACAAAAACTTACAAGAATCAACACAGGAAAAAAAAGTAAAAATTTTAAAAATAGAAAATGACAAGACACAGAAGCAAAATGCAATGTCAGACCTCCAGCTTACACAAAAAAGTCCAGGAGACAACAAGATAGAGGAAATGGAAGGCACACACTTGATATTTTTGAAATGATAGCAACCAAAGTAAAGAAACAAATCTATGATCCTGCAGAAGAAATCAGATCAGAAATAATTTCTCAGGTAAAAAAGAAAATGACAACCATAATGAAGGAATTTTTCAGCAAATCTAGAGTAGACAGATTTTTTTAAAAAAGAGGAAAATGATAAAAACCATGAATGACCAATATAGGAAAGAAACAGAATGCATGAAATGGATTCAAACACATATGCAGGAAGTTAAAAATTCCAATGAAATCTAGAAATACCACTTGAATGAAACTGAAGATAGACTTTCAGATCTTAAAGACAGGATGGTGGCTAGTGATCATGAAAGGAGAGAGCTCTTAAAAATAACAAGTAACCAGGAAATAACAATTCAAGAGCTGCAAAATGATGCAAAGAGAAACCATGTAAGACTGATGGGTGTCAATGAAAAAGCAGGAGTCAACAAAAATGACATAAAAAGACTATTTGCAGAGTTAATAGCAGAAAATTTTCCAAGCATGGGAACAGAATCTGACATACATAAGTGAGGCATGCAGAACTCCAATTAGCTACACACAAAATAAATCTACACTCAGACATATAGTAATCAAGATCCCAGAAATTCATAACAAGAAAAGAATATTAAAATCTGTTAGAGAAAAGAAACAGATCACCTACAAAAGAAAGCCCATCAGAATCACAGCAGACTTCTCAACACAAACTCTCAAGTCAAGAAGAGCTTGGAGTAAAATATTTCAACTCCTGAAAGAAAGCAACTTCCAATCCAGATTGATGTACCCTGAAAAGCTATCTTTCAAAATCAATGGAGAAATAAGATATTTCCATGATGCAGAACAAATGAAGAAATTCAGGATCACCAAACCAACCCTACAAAGAGTACTGAAAGATATTCTACATAGAGATAAACATGAACACAATTCCAAAAGCAACATCAGAAAGAAACTACCAGGCAGGGCAAACAATTAAACAGAAGGGAAAAGCAGGAGAAAAACAGCACAAAAATAATATGACAAAGATAAGCCAGTATATATGAGTTTAACCATCAATGTAAATGGCCTCAATTCAACAATCAAAAGAAACAGAAAGACTTCTGGGAAGACAGTGACTGGGTAAGCAACAGACAAAGATCCTCCGGGAGGACCGCCATCCAGACACTGGATTATAGCAACATGAGAAAGACAAGAAGGAGAGAACCGGGTCCCCTGGTACCAGGAAAGATTTGAAATGAGAATTGAAGCCCTCAGAAAGAGCAAACAAGACTCCTTCCTGAGAAACAGCTCGGGTGGCCACCATGGTGCAATTCGAGGAAGAGGAGGAGGAGAAGGAGGGAGTCACCACTCCATACACACCCTCGGCCCACTCCCTCATCTCTACACTTGCAGCTTCAGCTTCGGAAGCCTGTGCTCACAGGAGCCTCCCGACTCAGCAAGAGGAGAGTGAAACTCCGAGAACTGGGCCAAAACCAGAGCGGAGAACGCGCAGCATGGAAAAGAAGCTGCGGCGGTCGGGAGGTGCTGCTGAATCCAGCTTGATGATGAAAAGGAACAACAACCACTAAATCAGCGTGCCTGCAGTGCAGCGACCCGCCCTAATCAGCGCCCTGAGGCAAGGCAGATACAAAGCAACAGGTACACAGTCCGCCACACCCAGCTCCATGTCTGCCGTGAGGCTGGGGTCTGCTACCTCTCCCCTGTGAGAGCAACTACCAGCAGAGAGCAGCAGAGAGCAGCGGCTGGGCCATGGCAAATCCAGGGGATCCAGCCACTGAACGAACAGGAACTGGAGCACACCAGCAAGAGTGAGGTGCAGATGGAGGTGGGCCAGATCGCCCACGCCCTTCCCACTCCAACACAAGCAGGAAGCACAAGCTGAGATACCAGGCTCCTGGTCCCACCCTGAACCCCCTCTGTGAGCACCCTGAGACTCAACCCTCCTCATGCCCAGCATGTGTTCCAGACAGCAACTGGCTGAGACCACAGACTTCAGGACCCACTCTATATGAGCACCAAGAGGGACTTCATACTGCTTGCAAATATGAACCTTGCATGAACCTATAGAGACAAGTTATACAAAAAGCAGGAGTCCTGGAGAGTTGAGAGATGACAACATACTCTACACAGAAGACCTGAGAAACTCCTCCAATTGTCTCCTAAAACTACTAACTAAACTTAGTACACACCCTAGACTACCTCAGTGAGTGTGGGTGGGGGAGACCTCATGCCACTTGTGCCCAGCTTCGTAAGTGTGCCCAATGACCAGCTATGTAAGGGGCGGGGAGCAGCAGTACTGAAGATTGAGAGGGGGGAGGAGGCAAAGACTTGGAAGTAGGGTGCAGACCCAGACCTCTTGATAGTCTGGGATAGCCTCCAAAGAGTCATAGGCAGCCTGCAGGGAGACACTGGTGGCCTATGAAGGAACCCCAAGGGCCTTGACAGGGAGCTCAGCAGCCTGTGGGGGAAGGGGGGTTCCCTGCAGGCTATAGGAAAACCCTGAGGACCTGCACCAGGTCCCCGGGGGTGCAGTGATGGGGCGGGGCCCGGCAGTCTGCAGGGGTGACCCCAAAGACTCAACCAGGCCCCTGGGAGCACCTCCTCTGGGAAGAGCCCAGTGATCTGTGGGGGCAACCCCACAGCCTCAGCCGGGACCCTGGGCGCACAGCGTTGGGGCAGAGCCTTGTGGTCCACAGGGGTGACCCCACAGATGCAACCAGACCCCTGAGGGCCTCAAGAGCTTGTCAGTGCGGTGCTGTCCATAGTGTGCCTGTCTATCTACCATCTTTGAGGATGGGTGCTTTTCCACCTAGTGCCCTAGCAATTTGTGTGCATCCATGTTTGTTACAACATAATTTGAAGCAGCCATGTGTCTTCCTAATGTGAGAGTTCAAGGGAGTAAATAAACCAAAATGTACAGCTATTACCAGAGGAAAGATGACTGCTTGGGTGGGGTAACAATGGAAATGAGGGCAGAGAAAACCAATTGATCAACCATACATGCCTTTATTTGTATAACTGAGTAACCAACTTCAAGATAATATTATGTAATACAGCAACCATTGTTAATTCCCTACTATCTTCTCTGTAATTATGGATTTCCTTTATTGCTTTTTGAGTTATTCTGGTTCATGTATGTTTGATTGTTGATATATTTCCATTCTTTTGTCTTTAAAATAAAACAAAAGAAAAGAAACAGACTGGCAGAATGGATCAAGAAACAAGACCCAACAAAATGCTGTATACAAGAAAAACATTTAACTCAAAAATGAACTCATATACTGAAAGTCAAAGGATGGAAAACAATACTCCATGCAACAGGAACCCTAGAAAAAGCAAGGGTAGTTATTCTGTTTGCAGACAATGTGAACTTCAAACCAAGAATGATCAAAAGAGATAAAGAGCCAGGTGTGGTGGCACATGCCTGTAATCCCAGCACTCAGGAGGCTGAGCCAGGAGAATCATTGCAAGTTCAAGAAAAGCCTAGGCTACAAAGTGAGCTCAAAGCCAGCCTGAAATGCACACTGAGACCCTGTCTCAAAAAAAAAGACAAAAAAAAAAAAAAAGAGATAAAGAGGGTCACTACACCCTTGTTATGGGAAAACTTCAAGAGGAAGAGATAACAATCATAAATATGCATGCCACAAATATGGGAACACCCAACTATATAATGCAAATATTAATAGACACGAAAAATCAAATAAGCAATAACACAGTTGTAACAGGGAACCTTAATACTTCACTGTCACAAATAGATCAATCACCAGACAAAAAAATCAACAAAGAAATATCAGAACTAAACCAAACCTGTGAATAAATGGACTTAGTAGATATTTGCAGAGTATTTCACCCAATAACATCAGCATACACATCTTTCTCAGCTACACATGGAGCATTCTCCAAAATAGACCATGTACTAGTCCATAGAACATACTTAAGTAAATGCAAAGGAATTGAATTATCCCATGCATATTTTCTGACCATAGTGCAATGCAATTAGAAATTAACTGCAAAAGAAACTTTAAAAACTCCATAAACACATGGAAATTAAGTAACACCTTCCTGAACAACCAGTGGGTCACAGATGAAATTAATATCTACAAACAAGCAAAAATGCAGATACAATGTACCAGAACCAATGGGACTTATTGAAAGCAACCCTAAGAGGGAAATTTATAGTGGTGAATTCTCATATCAGGAAAACAGAAAAAACATAAGCAAACAAATTAATGCTACACCTCAAGCTTCTAGAAAAAGATGAGCAAGTCAAGTGCAAAGTGCATACAAGGGAGGAAATTATAAAGATCAGAACAGAATTGAGTGCAATTGAGACTAAGAAAACAATATAAAAAATTAATGAATTGAAGGGTTAGTTTGTAAAAGATTAAATAAAATTGATAAACCCTTAGCCAACCTTATGAAAAAAGGAAAGAAAAGACTCAAATTCAAAGGCTGGGGAGAGAGCTCAGCAGCACGGTGCCTGCTTGGCAAGCATGAGGTCATGAGTTTGATTCCCAGTACCAAAAAAAGAGAGTCAAACTCATGCAGTGAGGATGAAAAGGGTGAAATTACTACATATCCTGTGGAAATCCAGCAGATCATTAATACCTACTTCAAAAATCTTTAATAGGATGGAAAACACAGAAGAAATGGAAATGGACAAATTCCTAGATATGTGTGAATTACCAAAGTTGAATCAAGAAATTATAAAATTCTTGGGCTGGGAATATAGCTCAGTGGAATAAGCGCTTGCCTAGCAAGCGCAGGGTCCTGAGTTCGATCCCCAGTACCGCAAAAAAAAAAAAGAAAAGAAATTATAAAATTCTCAATAACCCAATACCAGTTAGTTAAATTCAAAATGTAACTAAAAACTTACCAACAAAGAAAAGCCCATGCCTTGGTGGACTCACTGTGGAATTCTAAAAGAAATTCAGAAAAGATTTAATGCCAATAATTCTCAAATTCATTAATGAAATTGAAAGTGAAGCAATCCTTCCTAATGCATACCTGGAGCCAAGTATTACCCTGACACCAAAACCAGAGAAAGACCCAACCAATATAAGCCAATCTCCTTAGTGAACATAAATGCAAAATTCCTGAATAAGATACTGGATAACAGAATGCAACAACTCATTAAGATTATACACCATGACCAAGTGGGATTCACCATGGAATGTAGGGATGGGTTAATGTACATAAATCAACAAATACAGTACTTTATATTTATAGAGCCAAAGACAAAAAAGTCACATGATCATGTCAATAGATGCAGAAAAAGCTTTTGATAAAGTTCAACATCCACTGATGATAAAAACTCTACAGAAAATCGGAATAGATGTCTTTCATCTTGTCTGATAAAAGCCATCTGTGACAAATCAACAGCCAACAAAGGCTGAAAGCTTTCACTCTAAAATCAGGAACAAGACAAGGATGCTCACTATCACCACTCCTGCTCAATACAGCTCTGAAACAGCAGAGCAACCAGACAAGAGAGAGAAATAAAATAAATCAGGATAAGAAAGGAAGAAGTTAAATTATCATTATTTGTAGATGACATAGAAGGCCCCAAAGACTCCAAATAAAAGACTTCTAGATTTAATAACCAAGTTCAGTGTCATAGCTAGATATAAAATCAACACTCAAAAATCAGTAGCATTCCTGTACACCAATAACAAACTCACTGAGAGAGAAATCGGGGAAACAACACCCCTCACAATAGCATCCAAAAAATTAAATACTGAGGAATCAATCTAACAAAGGAAGTAAAAAACTCTATACATTGAAAATTACAGTACTTTGAAAAAGGAGATCAAAGAGGATATCAGAAAATGGAAAGATATTCTTCGCTCATGGATAGGAAGAACCAATGTAGTGAAAATGGCCATACTCCCAAAATTGTTATACAGATTTATTGCAATTCTGATCAAAATACCATTAGCATATTCACAGAACTAAAGAAAACATTCCTAAAATTCATTCAGAAGCAGAAAAGACCTAAAATAGCAAAGGCAATCCTGGGCAACAAAGGCAGGGCAGGAAGCATCACAATCCTTGACTTGACAGCATGGTACTGGCAAAACAAACAAACAAACAAAAAACAGAACTGAAGATCAATGGCACAGATTAGAAGATGCAGATACAACTACAAACACACTCAGCCACCTTATCTTTGACAAAGGGCCCAAAAATATTCACTGGAAGAAAGGTAGCCTCTTTAATAAATGGCACTGGAAAAACTGGCTTTCTACATGCCAAAGACTAAAACGAGATCCATGTCTATCAGCATGCACTAAATCAAAGTCAAAATGGATCAAGGATCTATAATTAAAATAGAAACAGTCTACTGGAAGAGAAAGTAGGTAAAAATCTTGAAGATATAGAGGTAGGCGAGAAAATTTATGAACAAACCCCAGACTGCACAGGAAATACTGCAGAGTCAACAACTGGGATCTCATCTTAGTAAATAGTTTTTGCACATCAAAAGAAATCACTAGAGTGAAAAGACAACCCACAGAATGGGAAAAATGTTTAGTCATTTGTTCCTCAGAGAAAGGACTTACATCTAGAACATATAAAGAATTGAAATAAATTAGACTCCCCCAAATTCAAAGAAGCAATCAAAAAAATGGGCATCTGAGATTAATACACATCTCTCAGATAAAGAAATACAAACAGCAAATATATGAAAAAATGTTCAACTTCATTGGTCATTTGAGAGATGCAAATTAATACAACACTGAGATTCCAACTCACCCTAGAAAAAAATGGCTATCATCAAGAAATCAACCAATGACAAATGTTGGAGAGGCTGTGGGGAAATAGGAGCCCTTCTCCACTGTTGGTGGGAGTGTAGACAGGGGCAACCACTGTGGAAATCAGTGGGGAGATTCCTCAAAAGCTAGGATTAGAGGTCTCATTTGATCCAGCTATTCCCCTTCTAGGTATCTTCCCAGAAGAACTAAAAACATAATACTATAGTGATATACATGCACCTATGTTTATACAATAGGTATAATTGTATTACAAATACAATTTGTAATTGCTAAATCTTGGAAACAATCCAAATGCCCATCAGCTGAGGAATGAGTAGAAAAGATGTGGTCTTTTTATACAATGGAGTACTACTCAGCTATAAAGAAGGATATGCTTGGGACTTCTATAGGTAAATGGATGCAACTTGAGATTGTACTCATAAGTGAAATAAATCATCATCACATGTGTGAACATCATATTGTCTCCCCGGTATGAGACACTGAAAGAGTAAATAAGGTCTAAAATGTACAATAGATATTGTAAAATGGGAAGAAATTGCTCAAAAGGAACAAGGAATTAGCATAGGGAAAAGGGGAAAGAAGGGAAAGGAAAAGAGAAAAAATGCAAGTTATATACTACTAGTATCTCTTAGTTCATGAAAAAGGAAATTTCATGCTAATATTGATTGGAGAATTTTTTATACCCATATCTTGTACTCTGAGTAACTACTTTAAAGATAATGAGATGCAATGTATTAATTATTGCTATTCTATTATTTTGTTATGAAATTTTGTTTTACTTTTTTCCATAAAAAAACACATACAATTGCAATAAATCAAGGTACACTTTTAGATACATTGGCCATGCTGGACTATAATAACATTTTTCTCATTTTTGTCATTGTTATCTTTTATTTTGCACTTACGTATTGAGTTTCTTATGTAAGAGAAACCATGTGATATTCAACCTTGTGCATCTGATGTACTTCACTTAACACTGTGGTCTGAAGTGCATCCATTAACCTGCAAATGACTCACGTTTGCTCTTCTGTGTGGCAGAGTAGTACCCACAGAGTATAAATACCACACTTTCTTTATCCATTCATCTGTTGATGGATGTATGGACTGCTTCCAAGATTTAACTATTATAAATTATGCTGCTGTAAGCATGGGTAGTCATGGGTCACCCTGGCATGATGTCTTTCATTCTTTCTGGAAGACGCCAGAAGAGGAACAGCTGGGTCAAATGGTAGCTCTAGTCTTAGCTTTTTGAGGAATTTCCATACTGATTTTCATAGTGTTTTTACTAGTTTTACACTGAACCACCCCGGCTTTCCAGAATTTATTATTGGATTTCTTAATGATGGCCGTTCTTTCTGGAGTGAGATGGAATCTCAGTGTTGTTTTAATTTGTATTTCTCAAATCACCAGTGATGTTGAACATGTTTTCATATATTAATTGGCCATTTGTACTTCTTCATGTGATAAGTGTTTGTTCACTTCAGATGCCCCCCCTTTTTCAAACAGCAGAATATGTTTATTGGGGGAAAAGAAGCTTCTGTCCAAGAAAGAGACAGAAGAGGTCCTGAGGGGGTTGCCAAGGACCCTCCTTCTCTAGAGATTTTTATAGAAAAAATTCGCAAGATGAGGCAGGTCCAGGGTGGGAAAAAAATGGGAAATCTGAAGTTGGGCATCAGGTCGATCAAAACTATGGTCAACCAGTAAGATTATGAGCATAACTGCTCAGGTAAAGTTGATTAAACCGGGGTCAGATGGAGAAGCAAGTCACATAGTAACCGGACATGAGTACAGAATAAGGGCTTTTCCTGTAGGGGCTTGGATCAGGGGCTCTTCCTGGTTTCCTCGAGGTGATCCATACCTGTTTAGAATATCAATTTCTAATGTTTAGCCTTAGGAAGTACGTGGGTGCATTTACTTTATCTTTTGTCTTGAGGTCTGGCCCCACAGTGGAGGTGCCTGTCTCCCTCACAGTTGCAAGGTATCTTGTCTTCTGCACTGGCTCCTTCGAGGGCCTGGCCCTGTCCGACTGCCTATAATATTTATATCTAATTCAGCTGCCTATAACATTCCCCCCCTCTGAAGAAGTAACCTGAACTGCCATGAGGGAGTAACAGGTGATGACCGCTCTGTCTTCTTCAGGCTGAAGGGGGTTGTAGTTGTTGATCAGTGGTCAGGGACACTCTCCAAAGTCTATCTAAAGGCCCTTTATAGACACCAGGCATTTTCATCTTGGGTAGGCAGATAGCTTTAAGTCTAGAGGAGACAAAGCCAAAGAAACTGTTAAGTATGCATGGACCAAATAAAGGCTCAAGAGGATAATTACAAATAGACTCAACAAATATTTCCACCAAGAGAAGCTAGAAATGGCTTCCCATAAAGAAGATGAGGGTAAGGTCCAGGGAATTTCAGAGTCTGGCATGTCCTTGATTTGTCATCTAATAGCTTTGACAGCTATTGAGATATTAGCAGAAAGATAGGCATGTATACATAACATTTAGTTTTTACAATTGCACAAGTATCTCCTGTGCTGCTGTTAGAGTATCTAATGCCATCTGATTTTGGAGGACAACTTGTCTCATTAATTTTATTTCTTTATTAGGAGAGAGAGACCAGCTGCAGTGTCATTTAAAGCCTACTGAGTAGTTAGTGAAGGCTTCAGTCTGTGCCATATAACCCTCTCTCGGGACAAGGTCTGGTGGATCCCAATAAAAAGAATCTAGCATACTTGTTATTGGTTTTATCTGTATGATTACTTGGATTTTGGCATCCCCTAGTCAAGAACAAATGTTCTGAGAAACTATAGCATTTATAATTAAAGCATGAGCATTAGAGCTGACGGGTAAGTTTAGAAACTATTTTTAAGGGACTGGAAATTGCAGTTGTAACCCACTGGCTCTTAGACCTCTTTACTGACGGAGTCTGACATTTTGTCGTAAGTCTTCCCAGTTTTAGTTATAATTTTACAGTCATCCCTTCTTATATTGTGTTTCACTTATTGTAGCTTCACTGTAGCACAGCTTTTAAAAAAATATCTAATTCTGTATCACAGAGTTTTTGCTATATTGTGGGATTTTGCAGTATATATGTATTATATAATATTTATTATTTTAATTATTTTTGCCTAAAAATTAAAATATAAAAATGTTAATTCAAACATATTAAAAGAATATTAAATTGAAATAAAATACAGTATGTATTTCATCAGTGTATAAATACCATACTGTACACTATGGAAATGCAGTGTGCCACTACCACTTGTGCAAATTTGCCAATGTGAGATTGTACATGGCACACTATTGGCTGGTGGAATGGAAGGCGGCCAATCACAGCACTGTGTTCTGTATCCTGGGCAGTGATTGGCTCAGTGACCCTAGCATCAGTCTGTTTGCTCTCCTGCACTGTGCCCATACATTCAGCATCTCTCCTTGTCCACTGTACATTGAATACTCCTATGGAATTTTACATGTTGTTAAAAGCACATGGGATTAAGAATGTAAAAAGTGTTTAAGAGCATGCGAAGTGTTTATAGGAGTGTGGGAAAGATTAACAAGAGAGTGGGAAAGGTTTATAGGAGTGCGGGAAGGGTTTATAAAGCCTTAAAATATATATATAAATAATAAAATAAATATAATGCTGCTACTTTGTGGATTTTCATCTATTGTGGGGGTCTCTGGAATGTAACTCCCGTGATAGGTGAGGGATCACTGTCTCTTCAAATGATTGATGACTTAGGAGAACCAGATTATAATAATTAACACATTATTTTGACCAATGAAATACTCACGAAGTTTTTGTACATGAACAATCAGTATTGTATTTGTAAAATCCAGTCTCAGCATCATTTCAATTAGTTGGCAAGCTACAATATTCAGACAGGATAAAATTTCTCCAGGATGGGAGCTGGACTTTGGGACATAACTAGAAGGCGCGGGTGAAGAGAAAGTCATCCCAGCTACAGCTTAAGAGAGGATTTTTGTTTTTTGCTTTTTTTGGTGACTGTTTTCACTGAGGTGTGATGGCTGGAAAGAAGGCCAAGGTTGGAGAAGGACAGAGGGATCAGTGCCAGTGTCCCACCACAGGCCGGTTTTTTCTCTATAGTTGTAATTACTCAGGGCTCCTCCATGGAGCTGACAGGTTCAGATGACAGTTCAGCCAGAGGGAGGAGGCAGTGTGTCCCAGGCCCTTTAACCTTGCTAGACCACCTGGGAAGACGAATCTGAGCTCTGGGGCCTCTGCCTTGGAGTACAGTCTCACTTCTAGTCAGATGCCCTTTTTCTGGTTTGGTCTTTAAATTAGAGGGGTTCTGATTTTTTCAGTTCTTTATATATTCCAGATAATATTTGGAATTATCCAAATATTTAATATTCCAGATAATATTTTCTGAGAAGTAGCTGGCAAAAAGTTTTCCCATTCTGAAAGTTGTCTCTTCACTATGTTGGCTGTTGCCTTTGCTGTGCAAAAGCTTTTTCATTTGACATGATCCCATTTGTTGATTCTTGGTATGTTTTCCTATGCAACAGAGGTGCTGGTCAGAAAGCCCTTGCTTATACCTATGTCTTCAAGAGTTTTACCTATTTTATCTTCCATCAGATTTGTTTCTCTTCTAATATTGTAATCTTTGATCCATTTTAATTTTAGTTTAGTGCATGATGAGAGATATGATACTAGGTTCAATGTTCTCTGTGTGGAAAGCTAGTTTTCCCACTACCATTTGTTAAAGAAGCTATTTTTCCTCCAGGAAAAGTATTTGGCCCCTCCGTCAAAGATAAAGTACATTAGATGAATGTGCCTGAAGTTGTTTCTGCATCTTCTGCTCTCTTCCATTGATCCACAAGTCTGTTTTTGTTGTTTTTTTTTTTTCGTTTTTCCCCATGCCATGCAAAGTGATAGTTTTATCACTATAACTTTCTAGTATAATTTGAAGTCTGGGATTGTGATGCCTCCTGCCTTGCCTTAGTTGCCCAGAATTTCTTTTGCTCTTCTGGGTCTCTTCTGGTTGCATATGAATTTTAGAATTGTTTTCTCTACTTCTGTGAAGTATGCTATTGGTGTTTTGATTAGAAATGTGTGAGTCTATGTAACAGTCCTGGTAGTACGGCCATTTAGACTGCATCAGCTGAGCCTGGCCCTGCAGTGGGGAAACAGCTCATGGGCTAATTCTGAAGACTTGGTGCTGAGACTTGGTAACACTTTGGCCGCACACTGCTTGTCCTTGCCCTCAGGTGACCGGCATGCTGGACCTCAGCTGCATCAGCCATTCCTCGACACCCTTGACCTGATGTTCCCTGTGCAACTGTGTCATGACTGGATCAGAGAGAATGGGCAACAGGAGATGGAAGGACGACCCTCCTATCTGATGGTCACAAGCAAGGCTCCACCTCTTGTACCTTAAGATACTGACAAATGGAAGTTAGCTCCAGCAGCTCCGTCTTTTAGCAAATACGGGTGTGATTTTACTGTTTCAAATTCTGGTTGGATAAAAACTTCCATGAAGTTGTTTTAAAATTTGGCTAAAGAATGTTACAGAAAACTAAACAAGGAAGAAATTCCTCAGAGCTCATGGAATTACATCTTGTTATAAACGTTTTTTAAAATTCCTAAAACTCTTACATCAGAAAGTTCCTTAGAAGACCCTAGGTTTGATAGTTAAAAACACGAATGAGCCAGGTGTGGTGGCACATGCCTGTAATCCCAGCACTCAGGAGGCTGAGGCAGGAGGATCATTGCCAGTGCGAGGCGAACCTGAACTGTATAGTAAGACCTTGTCTCAAAAGGACAAAAGAAAAAATATATATATTGTGATTTAGTTCTTTTTCTCTCCTGCCCTTAACCCTGAGGTAATGCATAAATTAAACAGCTTGACTCAGCCTTTCCACAATATATGCATGTATCAGAACATAATATGCACACACTGTATGGGTTATATATGTACATTCCCTACTTGTCAATAAATACACAGGGCTGAAGCTTAGCTTATTAAAAAATAAACTAAAACAGAACAAAGAAGAAAACTTACTTTTGACATTTCAGAGGGGTAGAAATATGAGCACTGATGGGGTGTTGATACTGGGAATTTTTAAACTCCTTGTGCTTCAGAAACACTGAGACATTCCCAAGTGAAGTCATCTGACTCAGACGGGCTTCAGGTGGCAGGAGGAAGTGACAGGGCTGACAGTTACCGGTCTCGGGTGTATGGGTGCAAAATGCTCCACAATAAAAGTTTTCAAAAGTTTACAAACACACACACAATAAGAATAACGAACAGAAACTCATTGGAATAAACACATCGCTCCCTGACCTGCTGAGCAGTTTTTACACCATAAATCCCAACAAGTCAGTCGTATCCACAGCAAAACTCAGTCGGCTGTCCTGGAAGAAGCAGGCGCTGGAAAAGCCCAGGGCACTGAGCTGGGCAGATTGCTTCCCAGGATTTAAATCCTTCACCCCAGGCTACCTGGAGAAATGGGGAGCAACTCAGGCCACAGGCTGAGGCTTAATCCCAGGACCAGGGGTGAGCTAGCCAGGGTCCAAGGTGGAGAGCACGAGCACGCCCCCATGCCCTCCTTCATATCCTCCACTGGGGAACCATAGGTGAGCCACACCCACTCAGGAGGCTGAGGCAGGAGGAGCCACACATTTGAAGCCAGCCAGACTTCATAGCGAGACCCTAGGGGTGGGGGTTCCAAATGCAATAGCATTTTTTGTAGCACAGCCAGAAGAAGAAATTAGGTTTCCTCTCAGAGATAACACACAGAGGAATGGGGCAAACTCTTCCCAACCAGCACCTTTCCAATGTCATTGCCTGCATGGTGATGAATAAAGGAGCAACGTGCCTAAATCACAAAATGAATGAGGAGGAAAGGCAGGGCTTCGCTTCTGTCAGTGCCAGAGTCCTGTGGTCACCACACCCAAAATGTGAGCGCACTGGTCAATACTTGAAACGGAAAACTCAGGCTTAGAGAACAGCATGGCTGCAAAGACACATGGCAGACAGTTGTGTAAATTCAGTAGCTCAGGACAGCAGCTCCCTAGGATCAAAGTCACACAGATCCTTTGACCCAGAAGTCCCCCTTCTAGCAATACAGCACCTCCACCTGGCGTAGGCCTAGGCCTATGATCCCAGCACAAGGTGGCGGAGACAGGAGCATGAGTTCAAGGCCGGCCTGGGCTACAGAGGAAGAGGAGGAGGAGGGAGAACAGCAACAGCACACCAGAGCCACTTGGACTGTGCTCTCACCTGAGCGCCTTGGCCGCTGTTAAATGCTAGAGCACTCAGTTGCCCGCCCTGCCCCGCCCTGCCCTGCCCTGCGTGCCTCTGCTCCCTTGCACAGTTAAGAGTGTAGGATGAGGAGCTGGGGACATAGTTCAGGGGCATAAGCGCTTGCCTCGCAAGCACAAGGTCCTGAGTTCAATCCCCCATACCGCCACCAAAAAAAAAAAGAGTGCAGGATCAGCGCTGTGCATGCATCCCTACCTCCTGCACTCTCTTGAACACGAACCTCTCTGGCTCCATCTCTGTTGCCCCCTCAAGAACGGAGATGTCATGTGGGCCTCCACCTTCGGTGTTGTAAAACCCTCTGGGTTTGCATAGCACATGTCCTCAGTTATACTCAGCGTGACTGACCATGCTGTCCTGCCCTGGACCTAAGGGCAGCACATTCTCTGGACTTTCTTCTGTGTGCAGTAGCAGTGCTCCTCAGACTCTTTTATTGGCCACTTCTCTGCTCAAAGTATTTAATTACTAGCCAGGCACAGCAGCACACATCTGTATGTAACCTCAGCACTCTGGGAGGCTGAAGCAGGAGGATCGCAAGTTTGAGCCCCACGTGGGCAGTTTAGTGACTTACCGAGGCCCTGTCTCAAAATTTAAAAAAAATTAATAAATAAATAGGGGCTGGGACAGTGGCTCATTACCAAGGCCCTGGATTCAATCTTCAGTACCACAGAACTGAACAAATCAAAACAAAATATAAGTGCTAACGGGCTAAAGAGCCCTGTCTTAAGTCCCTCCTCTTCATCTGTATTCTCTCCCTCAGTAATCTTCCCTACGCTGTGTTTTCAGCGTCAGCAATGGGGCAAATCTACAACTCCATCTCTGACCACTGTTGAAAAAATTCATTCAGACTATAATGCAAGCACACCCTTGGTAGTCCTAATCGATGTCCAGTGGGCACCTCAGACTCAGTGCTGCAGCTGGGCAGGGCTCACCAAGTGCTCTGAGGGCTGCAGCGCTGGCAGCTGGGCTCCCAGTGTGGCAGAGTTGAGGTGTGGCACCTGTAAGAGGTGAGGCTCGGCGGATGGGATGAGGTCCTGGGTGCCACCCATGGAGAGTATCAATGCAGTGCTCAGGAGAGTAGGCTCAGAGCCCAGGGGCACAACTTAGCACAGGACCTGCCTGGACTGCGCTGTGGGCTCCCTGAGAGCACTTCTGCCTGTGCTCCTGCCCTTGGGGCACCATCTAGTGCAGGCATCACCAGAGGCTGTTAAAGGGACTTCCTGACTTTGGATTGCTGGCCTCCAAAACTGTGAGCTAAAGAAAACTCTTCTGTATAAAGTACCAAGCTTCAAGTGTGTTGCTATAGCAACAGAAAAACGAGGTGCCCCAGATGTCCTGGTACAAACAGCTCTCCAACCCCAACCTCCAAACCTGCTCATTGCTCATTTCACCCTTAACCATCAAGCGGAAACCAAGGCACAGCACTGGGTCCCATGCTGTCTCTGATCTCTTTCCTTCCAGTTAGTTGGTATAACTCCAAACAGAGCCTAAGTGAATCACCTGCACTCCACCTGCTGTTGCCTGAATTCAAGCAACATCGTCCTTTGATTACTCGGAGCCCTCCTTGCTCCCTCTTGACCTTGGTAATCTGCATTGCATATGGCTTTGTTTTGGGGGATTTTTGGAGACAGGGTCTCATTATGCTGGCCTCAAGCTCACTAGGTAGCTCAGACTGGCCTCAAACTCATGACATCCTCCTGCCTCAGCCTCCCAAGTGCTGGGATTACAGGCACCAGGCAGGCAGTGACTTTCGGATAACCAACAGTACAACTGCATGCTGCGTCACCTACTCTGAAGCTGAAGCTCCTTACTTTCTTACAAACCCCTTCAGTCACCTGGCCCCTGCCTATCTCTCTAACCTACTTACCCGTACTCTGCTTTCCTTACTCCAGTGAAGCCTGGCCTGGGACCCTCCATAGCAACATTCTTTCCTTTGCACTGCAATTTAAGCTTTGCTGCTTTGGAAACTCGTCCACATCCCCCAGCACAGAACACTCTGCAAACACTACTGGATGTTTTCCTGGCTTTCTATCTTCCCGCAATCAGCAGTTAGACTCCACAAGACCAGGTTTCAGTCTGTTTCTTTCTCCACAATGTCCCTCAGGGTCTAGAACATGACTTGGCACATAGGACATGCTGGGATGAACAGTCCTCACCCAATTATGGTTTGTATAGCATAAGCCAGATTCCACGAAACACAGCATATGCATACAATGGTGTTATGGCTTATCTCTAGATGTCCCCACAAAGCCTCATGCACTTGTAGGTGGGGCTTTAGGGAGGTGGCTGGATCACGGATGTATGATACTGGATTCCGGATGTGTGATAACTAAATTAGTCCACTGGTTGGATGAGCTAGTTCTGGATGTGTGTAATAGAAAGCCCACCCTGGTCATGGTGGTCAACCAATAGGCTTGTAGCCTGGACTGAATAAAAAGGAAAAGGGAGGCTTGCTGCTGGCTGCATCCTGCCTGCCCTGCCATGGACTGTTTCTCCTCTGCCATGCCCCTCTGCCTTGGAGCCAGCCCACCATGGCCTGAAAACTCTACAAACTGTGAACTAAAGTAAATCTTTCCTCTTTAACTTGTGGTTGTGGGGCACTGAGTCCCAATAATGAGGAAGTAAGACAAATCGATATAGCTATTTTAAATAATGAGGTTTGGCAAGCATGGTGGTGCATACCTGTGATCCCATCACTCTGGAAGGCTGAGGCAGAAAGATTGCAAGTTTGAGCCTTGTCTGGGCAATTTAGCGACTTAGCAAGAATCTGTTCCAAAATAAAAAATGGCTGGAAATATAGCTTATTGTGAAGGTCCTGGGTTCAACCCCAGTACAATCAATCAGCCAATCATAGGTGATTAATCAATAAATGCTGATACAGTAATAATGCCCAAGGTATGTTCATAGACATAGTGTGTAGATGGCATCCAACACGGTTCCAGTGAGCTTCTCTTCCGGCTATCTGTGCCCTTATGTAGCCTCCTCCCAAACTAAAGCAGAGGTGGGGCTGGTCTACATGACCAGAGCAGGTGGAGGCCAGTCAGCGTGTGACCTCAAGGCTAGGCACATAGCTTGCCCGTTTACCCAGGTCCTCTGTTCTAGCAGAAGCCAGCCTTCACCTCCGACCAGCCCTCTGAGAGGCCTCCAGGCAGAGAAACTGAGGCCTACTGCCAATCCCCAGCACTCAGCAGCCCGTGCCCAAGCCACCTTGGCACCTCAGGAGATCCACACCAGAAGCTGCTAACCTGCTTCTCAGTGCGTGACCACACAAGCCATGCTAGCAAATGTGTAATATGAGTTAAACCTCTACATTCTGAGGTAATTTGTATGTAAATTACATAACTAGTTAGTACACAGTTTAACTCGTCTCTTCTGTTGAGAAAACAGAGGTTCACATGCACAGGACACCTCTCAGTGACACGGGGTTCACTGGCCTCCTATGTGGGCACGAAGGGGCAGCTGGATTCATTTTTCACAGTGCAATGTGTTCTTATGGTCTCAAGATTTTTTTATGTGTACCTTTCATTTCTTTGATGGTGTTATTGCAGAGGTAAGCAATTTAGGACAAGGGGGTAGCTCAGTGGCTCAGTGCACAGCACTTGTCTCATATGCAGGAAGCTCTGGGTTCAAAGCCTCAGTACTGAAAAAGGTGTGAGAAAGCACAAGAGAGGTAACCACACTAGTGACCTTCCAAACCCTGATCTTCTGTGCCTTCTCTGATTTCTGCCCCTCTCAAGACCTAGCTTGGGAAATGCGCAATACTTTAAAGACTGTAAGGAGCCCAAACCCTAGAGTAGTGGGGTGAACCTTTTAGAGCATTCAGTGATAACAGCCCACTGCTGCATGCGTGCCATAGGTTCACCTCCTCAGTACTAGAGGGTTGGTCTCTGCTGTTTTTATCATCGGCTTCACTGAGATCAGCCCAATCCGCTCTGGAGGGAACTGCTTCCATTATTGGCTTTAATGATGAGGTGATGTGGCAAAGAATGTCGTGGGATGGATGGACGGACCAGCCGCTCCCAGGCCGCGGGGAGCTGCTGGTTTGTTGGAGGCTCCCGTGGTTTCGGCACTAGGGGGCGGGCGGCACAGAGCTCTGGGCCACGCCTCATCTCTTATTTGTGAGCAGAGGTGGGAGGTGCCTGGTGCTGGGAGGGGCCGACCTGAACAGATAAAGGCAGTTTAGACTCAAACGCCCCCACCCAAGGCATTTCCTGGGTGTGGTCCCAGCGGCTCCCAGTGTTCGCAAGTCAATGTAACAGCTCCCTTTTCTCCCAAGTTTCAAGGCTTGGAGGCCAGGGAGGGACTTGGACTTGGCTCTTTCAAACTGGGGGCCAGGGGAGGCCTTCCGCCCGGACGCCCTCCCCCGCCACCCCACTCCGTGAGATCAGAAGTTTCCCTTTGAGACTATGCCAAACTCCCCAAGCGACTGGGGGCGGTTGCAAAGGCCTGATTTTATAATGTGTCCCTTCAAAGGGCTAAGGCTCAGAAATGACGCCCTAATCACTGAACTATGCATACTGACATTAGAGACCCAGGGTCCGGGAAATCCTGATGACCAGGAAATTAATTACACGGTTGAGACTCCTGCTGCAAAGAACTGAAATGGCACACACAGAAATACCGAGAAAAAAAACCCGCCACCGAGTCAGCTTAGCATTTGGGCCCTGGAAACCAAGACAGCAAATCTGCCTTTGTTTTCAAACTAATAGGGCTCTCAGCTGGCGGAGGGGGAGCACACCTGCATTCCAGCGCTTCAGGAGGCAGAGGCAGGCGGACTGCAAGTTCTAGTGGAGCCCGGACAACTTAGAAGGAAATTAGGAAGAAAGGAAAAAGAGCGTCCAAATCCTCGGCCTCCGGAGGAGCAGCGCCAGCGGGCGGACCACACGCTGTCACATCCCTTTGAGATCAAGATCCGCCTCCGAAGCCCGCAGGTGGTTGCACATTAGAGGACCAGGAGCCCGAGTTCTGGCTGAGGAAAATCGAGGCCAGGGAAAGCAAATGAGTCCTCCTCCCTTCTGGCTTACTTAGCTCATGTAATAAAGGTGTTTATTGTTGTATGTTCAAAAAAATTAAAAATTACTTTTAAATGGTTGGAGGTGTAGCCTGGTGTGAAGGCCTTGGGTTCAATACCAGTTTGCCCACCCTAACCCTCCAAAGACTGATGGGGGTGGGGCGCAGTGGAGGAGGACTTGCCGGGGGCCCAGACCCTGGGCTCAGTCTCTACCACTAAGACAGATGCCAGACAAACATACATGATAGGTAGGTAGGTGGGTAGGTAGGTGATAGATACACAGATACAGACAGATAGTAGATGATACATAGAGGGAGAGAGAGAGAGGTGATAGATAAGATAGGACTGTAAGAATGTTGGCCGTGGAGCGTGGTGGCGCACGCACTCGGGAGGCTGAGGCAGGAGGATCGTTCCAAGTTCGAGACCAGCCTGGGCTACAAAGTGAGCTCAAGTCCAGCCTGAACTGCATAGCGAGACCCTGTCTCAAAAAGACAAAAATAAAATTAAAAATAAAATAAACAAGCTAGTATTTGCCACATTTACTTCAACACTAAGTTCCTTTAAAAAAAGGGAGAATGTTGGCTGATGTAAAAACTTTCAAGATAATGATCTCTTTTGCTCTTGAGAGGGGCTTCCGCGACCTCCAGCGCCCCTGCGGCAGAAGGCTGAAGAAACCCAGCCAGAGCAGGGAGACGCCGGCCACAGCGAGGAGAAGGTCAGATGCGCTAGTCTCTGCTCTGTGTTGTGTCAGTGTCCGACTTTTCTGAAGGACACGGGTCCCAAACACCTGAGGATTTGGGTACCCCCTGGTCTACGATACACGGCCCTCTAAGGGGCTGTGGAGGGGAGCATACTGGGTATCGAACCCACAACCTTTGCGCTGAGCTGCAACACCCAGCCTGCTTTTGAGCACTGCAAACAACATAGAAAGCAGGGTGTAGGGAAGGGGAAGGGCAGAAAGGAGACCTTTGAGTTGCCCTCAGTCCCAGGGGACACATCCCAAGTCCTGGGCTGGGCTGGAGTGGCAGCAGCCCACAGAGCACCTCGCAAACACCCACGAGGAGGGGGGAGCAGGTAGGCAAAGGAGGGCATCGCTGACAAGGAAGAGAACCGTTACACACAGTACTCTAATGAAAGTCGTGTGAGGGTGGTCTCTTCCCTCTCAAGTATCTGCATTTGCTTTCACCTTTTCATTTGAAAGCAGCACTCCATGCTCCAGAGGTTGAGGCAGGAGGATCCCGCAGAGTTGGAGGCCAGCCTGGGGTACATACAGCCCAGCCTGAACTACATAGGGTAATCATTAAGTGAAATCAGGGTTACTAGGACAGAGGGCGCGACCCTGGTGACCACCCCGCCCATCTGATCACGGGGACACAGGAAGGTGAGGCACACAGCCTGGGCCTCAGGACAAAGTGGGAGAGCCACGTGGTGTGGGAGTTCATCCCCGCTGCTCAAACGGCACAATTATGAATTGTATTTCTGGAATTTCCACTTAATATTTTCAGACATCAGTTTGGCTTCCAGTAACAAAACTTAGGGAAGCGAAGCCTTGGGGAGGGGTACTGTAATAGTAATCCTGCTCCCCAATACTTGTGAGAGTACAAACAGGCCCAGAATCCTACCCTCATCTCCTTGTGAGGGAAGGTGGTGCAGTTTCATCTGCTGGAATCAAAAAAAGCAGGCGCTGTTTGTTTGTACCAGAGCCTTTGCCTTTACAATGAGCCACACATCCAACCCTTGAGACACGTGTCCCAAAGCGCTGGGATTATAGTCATGCACCACGACACCTAGCTAAAACAGTGAGACCCATCACCCCCTCCCCATCAGATCAGCAAAATTTAAAAGGATTTCCAGGCACAGTGGTGCACTCCAGTAACTTGGAAACTGAAGTAGGAGGATCACAAATTCGAGGCTGGCCTAGGCAATTTATCAAGACCTCATCTGAAAAGAAAACGTCACTAAAGGCAACAGCTCAGCTTTAGAGTGCTTGCCTGGCAGATCCAATCCCCAGTACCAAAACCAAACTTTTTCCAAAAAGTTGATGGCACTGGGTGTCGATAAATGTTTCAGGATCAGGTGTTCATGTACTGTTTTGACAGTCTCACAATGTAGCAAAAGTTACCCAAATGTAGACAAGTAACCAACCCAAGCTCTCTCCACTGTGGGAGACTCAACTCCAGGCCTGGTCCCTCCCCGAGGGGTGCTCTATCTCAGAGCTGAACCCCAGCCCTAAAACAATCATCTGAGTTTCAACCTACTTCCAGAAACATCCTGCAAAAAAGCTCTCACAAGTGTCTGTACATACCTGTAGTCTATGCCTGTAATTCCTGCCATCTGAGAGGCTGAGGCAGGAGGATCACACAAGCTCAAGCCCAGCCTGGACAATCTACCAACTTAGTTAGACCTTGTATTAAAATTTTAAAAAAGAATTTTAAAAGCGCTAGGGGTCAGACGCGGTGGCGCATGCCTATAATCCCAACACTCAGGAGGCTGAGGCAGGAGGATCATTGTGAGATGGAGGCCAGCCTGGGCTACAAAGTGAGCTCAAGGCCAGCCTGAACTGCATATCAAGAGTCTCAAAAAGCCAAAAAAAGGAAAAAAAATGTGCTGAGGATATAGCACAGTACAAAGGCCCTTAATTCAATCCCGAGGACAATACTTATTAAAAAGGCCCTTAATTCAATCCCGAGGACAATACTTATTAAAATTTAAAAGCTAGGAGTGGTAGTGCTACCTGTAATCCCAATACTCTGTGTGTGTGTGTGTGTGTGTGTGTGTGTGTGTCGCGCGCACGCGCGCATGCAGTACTGAGGAGTGAACTCAGGACCTTGCTCTTGCCAGGCAGGCACTTATTCCACTGAGCTATATCCCCAGCCCAACCCCAGTACTTGGGAGACTGAGATAGAATAGCTGAATTCAAGGCCAGCCTAAACTATACAGTGAGATCCTGTCTCAAAAAAAATTTAAAGGGCCGGGAACGTAGTTCATCAGCACAGCGCCTGCCTGGCAAGCACAAGGTCCTGAGTTTGAATCCCAGTACAAAAACAACTTTAAAAATATATAGGGCTGAGGCTGTAGCTCAGGGAAGAGGACACTTGGATTCAATCCCCAGTACCACAAAAAAAAACAAAACAAAGAACAAGTAAAATAAATTAAAGGGGAAGAAGGTGCTGGGGACGTTCCTCAGCGTTCCCTAGGCCTAATTCACAATATTGCCAAAAAATAAAATAAAAACATGAAAAAGAACAGGTGGAGCCAATCTGAGGAGCCACCCAGTAGGGAAACGACCACAAACATCATGTGTCTAGACCACTGATCAGCCTGTGTCCACCCTTTACAGACAAAGGTCAACTTGTAGCAATGGTTATGGAAGAAGTCTAAGCTTTGGGGGGAACACAGATTGAGATTAAATCCAGGGCCTCCCACTGAGCTCCATCCCCACGCTTCTTTTTAAGTTTTTCACTTTGAGCCTGGGTCATACTAAGTCACTAGGTGGCCCGGGCCGGGCTTGAAATCATAGTACGCCTGCTTCAGTCTCCCAGAGTGCTTCGATGACAGGAGTGAGCCCCACTCCCAGCTGAAACATAATCTTAAATGGAAAATGGTGCACAGCAGTATGTACAGTAATTTTTTTAATGTAAAGCATTGGTGTAAGAGAAGATTAGCATGGCCCCTGCGCAAGGACGACACGCAAATTCGTGAAGCGTTCCATTTTTTGTGTGTGTCTGTTTGTTAATATGTTTTTGTGCTTTTATTAAAAAAAAAAAAAAAAGTGAAAAAAAAAACCCATTGGTGTAAATGTGCAAGGCCCTGGGTTTGACCCCAGCAAAGAAGAAAAACAAAAAAAGTTGTGAGAATCACTTTTCTTAGGAAAAAGGTGGCTGAGGCTTCTTTTTCCCCATTTCACCCTTCAAACAAACAAAACACACAGCTCAGGTACAAGTGGTAAAAAAGGCAATGTATTATTTATAAACCAAGCATACAATAAAATAGTTTTTAAAAGTCCCAACTGCAGCAGGCACGCAGTCACTGTGCAGTCAAGTCTCTCTTAAGTACGTCACAAGCCCTAGCCCACTTCCCAAACAAATACAGTTCTAGCCCTGTGAAAACTCTGTTAATTTCCTGTTTGATAACAAGTGAACAAAACTTGACAATAAATATGCCAACAGTAACTTTTAAAAATACTAAGTGGTAAACCATCTTCTTGGTTGTAAAACTGTCTATTACTCAGACCGTGGTAAGATCTTACAAAAAGTTGATTTCCATGTTGAAGATCCAGATTGTGTTTTCCCAGGATCCTAACAGATATTAAAGCAAAAAGGAAGAATAAAGAAATAACTGTGGTGTCAGGATACAGATCAGCAGCGCAGCGCCTGCCTGGCAAGCTCAAGGTCCTGAGTTTGACTCCCGGCACGCGCGCACACACAAACACACATTCATCACACACACACACAAAAGAAATAACTGACAGTCCTAGTACAGCAACAACGAATTTCATTTCAGCATGGAGCAGTGAGACACGATACAGTCTTCTCAGCTTTTCTCTTCTGAAGCCACGGTGCACTCTGTCACACAGAAAAGCTCTCAGGCCAAAGGTTGTCCGGCTTCATGTACGTGGCCAGCACAGAGCCCCGGACACGGCCATTCCCGTGGACTGAGCTCTCCTCGCCCACCCCAGGAGCCTGGCTTAGCATGGCCCTCACCTGCTGCGATGCAGAGTCCAGAGCCGCTCACTGAACCTGCGGGCACTGCTGCCACAGCTCCCTGCTGTTGGCTGGGCTTCTGCCTCACAGCGTTCACCTGCCCATCAGAAAGCTGGTCACCTGGACCGAGGCTCCCAGATAGAGCCCAGACTAACAACAATCCCTTCCAGCTGGATGCTGGTGCAGCTTCTGCATGACAGGTTTCTGTCTTCTCACCACCTGAAACAGTCTGCTTTGGTCAGATCAGTTTCTAGACCATCTGAGTACCAGGTTCTGACACCGCCTTCCAGATTACAGGGAAGCCCTCCACCCCTCAGTCCTGGGACCCGCCAGAGAGGGGGCACCAGCCCCTCCCCAGGAGCTGCCAGAGCCCACGCGGAGCTTCTGCCTGCAGGGCCAGGAAGCTCAGTAGGAAGCTTTAACGCTGGTTGAGCTCGAGGAGTACGAGCTGGACTTCCGGGAGAATTTTGTGGAGGTGTGGGAGACCTGCATCCGCTTCACAGTGCGGACGCTGCGGCAGAGGACGGCGTTCTTGGCGTGGTCCCTGAAATCCTTCGAGATGAAGTAGTAGATGAAGGGGTCGATGCAGCTGTTGAGGGAGGACAGGCAGAGAGCGGTGATGTACAGGGCGTAGACGTGGCTCTGGCCGCGGCTCTTGATCAGGAAATAGTGCACCACGAGCAGGAGGTTGCTGGGCGTGAAGCAGATGAGGTACATGGCCAGGACGGTGACGATAAGCCTGATTGCCCTGTGCCTCTTCTTGGCCGAGTGCTCGTCCATCGCAGAGGACCGGAGCACACGGATCATGAGCACGTAGGAGGCCGCCGTGAGGAGCGCTGGGAACAGAAAGACGCCGATGGCCAGGGAGAGGAAGTAACTGAACATGTCCCCCACCAACACCTCCTCGGGCAGCACATCATGACAGGTCGTGATGTTCAGGGCTGGGATGTAGAGGGTCTGCTTCATGATGTACAGGGGGATGGTGACCAGCAGGATCAGCAGCCAGATCCCCACAGAGATTGCGATGGCAATGTTGGCCTTCTGCCTGGGGTGCGCCATGGGGTTCACAATGACCCAGTAGCGCTGCACGCTGAGGCAGGTCATGAAGAGGATGGAGCAGTACATGTTGCCATAGAAGAAGCCGGTGAGCACCTTGCAAAGGGCGTCCCCGTAGACCCAGTTGTTGCCATGTATGTGGTAGGCGACCTTCAGGGGAAACCAGACAACGGACAGGAGGTCCGCCAGGGCCAGGTTGGCCATATAAATCACAGCGGGGTGCTTCTTCTTCGTCCGGAAAAGGAAGACCCACAGCGCCATGCCATTGCTGGGCAAGCCAACCACAAACACAACCGTGTAGACAACTGGGAGGAAGACGGTCATCAGCTTCCCGGTGAGGATGGACGTGGAGACTGCATCTACTGCAAAGCCCGGGGCCGCCGTGACTCCTTTCTTGGTGGTTGTCAGCCCTTTCCCGATGAGACTTTTGCCCTTGTTGGTTCTGTTGACTCCTGCACCTGAAAGGCAGGCAAAAGTGTCATTTATCAAACAGCGTGGAGGTAGGGCTGCTTCGCTCACATGGAAATATTCAGATGAGGGCAGAAAGGAAATTGGGGGCTACAAAAACACATCTGTCTGGGGCTTCTCCTGGGACAACAGCACCCTTTCACTGGGAGACTGGGGAACGGGGAACACGACTTTCTAGGAACCTGGAAAGGACCAGCAGTGTTTCTGTTTGTTTTTTACAAACTCCCCACACCCATCTGTCCTCCGCTGTTTGAGCACATGCCCGGTGTCTTGGTTACTTTTCTCTCCTTGCTGGAGACAAAATACCTGACACCCAGAGTTAAGGAGGGAAAGGTGTACTGAGCTCACAGTCTGTGGAGGTTTCAGTCCATACGCGGCTCCGAGGCAGGGCGGCACTCGGCAGAGGGCAATCATCCGTGGTGGCAGGAGACAGCAAAAGCAACAAAAGCAAAAGGGAGGAGTGCAGCACGCAGGCTCTTCCTCCCCCTTACACATGTAAGCTACCCGCCCCGGGGCAGTGTGGCACTCACACCCATGAATCAAAACTCTAAAAGCCCGCCCCCGATGCATGTGGCTCTGGGGGGACACCCAGACACAAACTGTAACACCCAGCAACCCTCAGTCAGTCAGGTTAGGACTAGGCAGCAACTGCTTCCCAAATTCAAGGGGTGTAAGACAGAAGCCCTGCTCGGACCTGGCCCTGAGCCTGGCCTGGCTTCCAGGCAGGTCCATCCCAGAGCTCGCACACAGCGAGTTCCAGGATCACGAGGGACACAAGGAGTATGAGCTGGACTCCCCCCCACACACACACACACAAGGATGGTCTGGGGCAGGCAGGGACTCCGCGCCACTGTGCTGTGGAGGGGGTGGAGATGACGCATCTGTGTCCTGCTCCTGCAGAGTTCCTTTGGAGTCCCCTCAGCTCTGGGCAGAAATGGAACATGCTCAACAACACAGCAAAATCCAGGCTGTGGGAAATGCTACAGGATAAAGGACCTAACTCCAAAATATAATTTACAAGCAAGAAAAAAAAGTGAGAAAGAAGTAAGGTCATGAAATTTACTAGATTAAAGGACTTAAAAGATGTATCAGTTATACCACGTGTGAACCTTCCTTGGAACTGGATTCAAACAAAGAGCATTTAGGAGACAATTAGAAATGTGAACACTGACTGAAAGCTAATGATACAGTACTAAGAAATTACTGCTACTCCACACTGTAATCGTACCATGCTATGGATATGCTGGAAAAGGAAATTCCTGCTGGGCGTGGTAGTGCACGCCTGTAATCCCAGCACCTGTGAGGCAGGAGGGTCACTGTGGGTTCGAGGCCAGCCTGGACAACACAGATCCTGTCTCAAAACAAACAAAAAAGAAATTCCTATCTCTTGTGGATATACCCTAACATATCTTAGGATAAAATTTTACCTGGGATTTACTTGTGTCTGGAAAGTTCAGACAGTGGGAGGTCCTCAAATAGCTAAAGACAGCTACCATATGACTCGATGAACTGTGCGGTATATACCCAAGAGAAACAGAATGCATCCACACACCTATCTGTACCGAACACTCAGAGAAACCTCACAGCAGTCAACAATGAGAACACCCCAGATGTCTAGTAACAGATGAATAAATGAGATATATCCATACAATGAAATATTGCTTGGCAACAAAAATGGAGCATTGTAGCTGAGTGTGGTGGTAACATCCCCAGTCTCAGCACACAGGACTATTTGAACCCAAGAGTTTAACCAACCTGGGCAACCGAATGAGTCCCTGTCCCTGTCTCAAATATAATAAAAATGAGAGAAAATGAAACATTGGCACATGCTATAACATTGGGAAATGTAGGCCAAGTAAAAGGAGGAGGTCACAGAGGCCCATGTGGTGTATGAGTACATTTGTAGGAAATGTCCAGAATGGCAAGTCCGTAGCAAGTACCTGAGCTACTGCCAAGGGCTGGAGACACGACGGGTAACAACTAAGGTGTCTTCTTGGTTGAAAATGGGATGAAAACAGTCTAGGTTGGCTGTGGTGATGGTGCAGTCTGAATCTACTAACAGTGCACTTACAATGGCAATGTTATGATAAATAAAACTATTACAAAATAACACAGAACTGAAAGCATTTCCTCTACAATCAGGAATGAGAGGAGGGCGGCTAATCTCACCACTCCTGATCAACACCGCACTTGAATTTTAACCAGCCCATTCAGGCAGGAGAAAAGAGGGGAGGCACGAATAGGACAGGAAGAAGTCAAGTCACCCTAATTAGCAGACGGTATGATCCCCACACACAGACCGGCAAAGCCCCATCAGGCCACTCAGCTCTACTAAGTAAGTTAACCACGTGGCAGGATACGAAATCAATGTAAAGAATCAATAGCTTTCCTGTACACCAAGAATGAACCTCCTGGGAGAGATTTCAGGGAAACAATCCCATTCACAATAGCATAATAAAAAGAAATATCTAGGAGTCAACCTAATCAAAGATGTGAAAGATGGCTGTAATGAAAACTACATACACTGACAAAAAAAGTGATGGCATTAGGAAATGTAAAGACCCCCCTTGTCCACGAATCAGAATTAATATTGTTTTGTTTTCTGAGATAGGGTCTCACTGTGCAGCTCAGGATGGTTTGAACTCATTGTGTAGCCCACGCTGGTCTGGAACTCATGGGAATCCTCCTGCTTCAGCCTGCTGAGTGCTGGGATTACAAGTGTGCATCACCACCCCTGGCCAGAATTAATATTGTCTAAAATACTCTATTACCAAACACAATCTACAGATTCAACACACTCTTTTTTTTTTTTTTTTTTTTTTA
>PVLD010011876.1:0-63151 GCA_004027595.1 Dinomys branickii | reverse complement strand
CCCTTCTCACTCCAGCATCAAGCAGGAAGCATGAACTGAGTTACTGGGCTTCGGCTCTCACCCTGAACGCCCTCTGTGAGCATCTTGAGCCTCGGCGGCCTGCGCAATCACCACCTGTTCCTGACAGCAATGGGACGAGTCCACAGGCTTTAAGACTCACCCCAGACTACTGATGCGAGCAACAAGAGTGTCTCCATACTGCTTGCATATATGAACGTTATATGAACCCATGGTGACTGAGTGGGCAGCGGAGAGAGAACCTCCTGGAGGAATGCCACTCAGACATGGCAATATAGCAACATGTGAAGGACAGAGAGGAGGGAGGTGGATATCCTGAACTCGGGAGGGAACTGAGATAGGAAGTGAAACCCTTGGAAAGTCTAAGCAGAACCTCCTCTGGAGGAAGAGATCCCAGATCTGACATGGCGCAGTTGGAGGGAGACGAGATAGAGAGGGAGGAGGTTGCCGCTCCAAGCACACCCCTGGCCCACGCCCTCGTTTCGGTATTCGTAGCTTCAGCTTCGGAAACCCATTGCCCAGCTGCAAGGGGTGGGGAACGGTAATGCTGGAGCCACATGGTCTGGACCCGCCCCCACCCATAGCAGGATGACAGGGTGGAGCCGGGCGGTCCGCTGTGAGCATATGTGCTTTCCCACCCCCAACCATGGCAGTTTGTATACACCCCTGTATGTTATAGTATAGCCTGAGGCAGCTATATCTCTTCCCAAGGTGAGAGTCAAGGATATAGATAAACCCAGGAGTACAGTTATTATCACAGGGAAGATGACTGATTTGAGTGGTAGGGCAACGGAGATGAGGGAGGAGAAAAAACAAACTGATCAAAAGGGCCATAATCTGTAACCTGAGTAACAAAGATGAAGGTAACATTATGTAGGACAGCATCCAGAGCTAATTCCCTTCTATGTTCTCTATAATTCTGTATTTCCTCAGTCGTTTTTGTACTAGCAGAAAAGAAGATAACTTTATATTATACAGCATCCAGTGCAAATTCCCTACTATCTTATCTATAATTTGGTAAATGTTTTTGTGTTAACTAATGTGAAGATAACTATGTAATACAACATCCAGTTCTAATTCCCTACTATATTCTGTATAACTTTGTATTTTCTGTATTGTTTATGGCTTTTCTGTTCATATGTCTCCATTCTTTTGTCTTTAAAATAAAATTTAAAAAAAAAAAAAGCGACTCACCTGAGGATGAAAAAAAAAAAAAATGTACATGCACGGCTATCTTTCGCAGCTGTGCTGAGGTCTGAGCCGCAGTTCCCCCTTTTGCTGATTGGTGGTAAGGAACTGAGCCTGGAATTCTAGACCACGCAAAGCAGTCTTACCCAAAAAAGTTTCCAAATGTTACTTACTGTCACGGTCATTACCCTTGTTTGATGGCTGAGAAGCCCTTAGCTCCGTGTTGGGCTGGTCTCGGAGGTGCAGGTGTGCAACTTCTTGGTGAGCATCCCTAACTGTCATGTGGAGCCACTCTGCCCTTAGGTGAAGGAAGTCACATCTTCCCAGCCAGCTGCCACTACCAGCAACAGGAGCACCAGAACCACCAGAACCAGAGATTATTCAATTCACATTTTAAGCAGGCCAAAGAAAACAGAGCTTTAAAAGAGTCTAAGTGTCTGAAGAGACTGTTTTGGCAAACTATTTTAAAAAAACTGTAAGTCATTAGCTTTTTAACATGGAAGTTGGACTTTCCAAATGCCCAATTTATTACTGGCAAAGGCTTTGCTGAGCTCTGCCAGTAACAAGGGGGAGAACCGTTGGAAAAGTGGTCTAGGCACACGGTTCCAGTTAAGGCAGAAAAGCAACATGTAACTTAGTGAAGGCGTGTGCCGCACTGTTATGACAACAGGCACTGACTCAGCACCAGCTGTCTGCCACACTGGGGACACAACAGGATTACTCACTGAGAATGCTTGGGTAAAATGTGCTTAAAGGGGAGAAAATCAGAAAATGCCAGGTGTTCCAGGAACTTTCATTAATAATAATATCCAAGTTTGAGGACCCATTAATAGGCCATAAATCTAGAAGGAACTTCCGGTCTTGTTCTATGTATAAGGAAACTAGAGGTGACCTGATCTGAACGTGGTAACACCCGGCTAAGAGGAAAAGCGAAGCAGCTCTGGCTCAACGTGTCTCGCAGGTCCAGGCGGCGACCCAGGACACAGCTCAGAGCCCATACCACCTCCCCAGGCAACGGCCGCTTTCTGGAAGTGTAAGCCTTCTAGATGGTGACCCAGAGGGAATACAAAAGGCAGATATCAAAGGCAGAGAGTCGCTTACTGCTCTGCAAACTGCTAGTTGGTAGATCAGTGAAAGACGTGTGCACCTCTGTTCAGGGAGTTTATAGTAATTAGTCTAAATTATTAGGTTCTAAAGTAGATTTACAGGTATGTGATAAATGCAGCAGGGTCGATATAAAGGCAACACATCCCAGCAGACAGCTAGGATCTGGGAAGGAATCCTCAGGGGAGCTTCAGAAAGCCAAAAAGATTACCATCCTGACGGCGAGGATGTCGGACACTGACACACATCTGCGACCCGCACGGCTTTCTGCGTCTTGCTGTCTGAAGTAAGTGGTCACTACGTGGGTGGTCTGAAAACTCAAGCTTACTTTAGAGAAAAAGTTGAGAAGTACTTTTCTGTTCTTCACTTTATTAAAAAGGATAGAAGTCTTACACAGTGATCCACGGTGGAAATGGAAAAAGATTAGAAGACTGCCAAGGGGCTCATCTGTCCCTAGATGCAACTGCGTGGAAGAACAGGACCCTGGGAAAGAAAGTCTCACCCACAGCTGGGCTAAGACTGCAGTGAAGGAGACAGCGCCCTGCAAAGGATAAGCATATAAACATGCAGGAAGCAAGAAACTTGTAGAAGTGCCGACTCCCCTTTGAGGGCAAACAGCGTGGGATTTTTAGGGTAGCAGGTATAGACTTTTATATTTTGGCATAAATATTTTGTTTTTTTCCTTACAAGCGGTCTTCCTTTTTGTTAATGCAAACAACTCCCTAACAGCAACCCTGTAGGCTTCTAAAACAGCTTTAGTGACCTATGCTGATGTGTATGAGATCACACCAGCAGGAAAACTTTACCTTCTGCTAGTACAGCCTTCCTCTGCCTCAACAATGAAAACTGAAGTGCTAGGCAGGCCAGAGAAACTTTAGCCACTCTGGGGCGGAGAAGCACTAAGTAGCTTAATGAAATTTGCAGTCTTTCTTGGAAAGTGCAATCTTTTGGTGGCATTGCTGAAGCAATCTGTAATGAAGGGGCCTCCAGAATTCACTAGAGTTAGGCCACTCCTGAGGGCAGCGGTCACATGTGTTTATCTGTCCATCTTTATCCCCGAGAATCCTGCTTGTCCTCAGCCCCACTCGAGGAAATGAACCAACCTAAGAGAATGGACGACTGACTGGAAGGTTTCACATGGAAATGTAAAGGCACAGGGCCCTCCTGGAGCAGACACAGCATCTGGACTCTGCCAGGGCAGTGAGGGAGCAGCGCGGACCACCGGCATGGGCTGCGGTGGGTCTCCAGCACGTCCGCTTCTAGGAGACATTTTCGAGTCCAGGAGGCGCCATCCCGTCCTCCCAGCCCAACCTGACAGTCACTCAGGACAGACTTGGGAAGCAGGAGGAAGTGCACTGTGTATGGGCAGTAGTGCTCACCTACAGATAGGGTGAGCAGATTTCAGTCAACCATGAGGGAAAATGCCACTGGCTCCGTCCTTCATCTGCCCCTACCAAATATTTAAAATCACTAACGTGCAGAAACAAGATGATATTTATGCTTCTAGGCGACCCACAGTTGGGGAGGAGTGCTGAAGCGCAGGACTGCAGTCTGCTAGAAACTCACTGCTCACTTGTACAGCCAGGTGTGAGTGCAGAGATTCTTCAGGACGCCGCTCTTCCGCGCAGGTTTCCCTCTGATTGGGGAGATAAAATACATACGAACAAGCGCAGAAGCAGGTCTGAAGCAGTGAACTGTCTGAATACAGAAGTGTGCAGACAGGTCAGTGAAGAAGACCTCCCTCCCCTGCTTTCTGGGTTGGCGGAGTCAGAATCTGGGATGATTCAGCGAAGTGCCCGTCAGAACAAGACAGAAGAGCAGAACGTGGATACTGGTGACCAAGGGAGGGGGAAGCCA
The DNA here is from genome assembly GCA_004027595.1 of Dinomys branickii. NCBI lineage: Eukaryota > Metazoa > Chordata > Mammalia > Rodentia > Dinomyidae > Dinomys > Dinomys branickii. The sequence goes on along the minus strand of PVLD010011876.1, from coordinate 58,984 downwards.
GACTCAGAGACAGAAAGGCAGGCACTTCCACAGGGAGGAAGTTGTGGCTCTGTGTGACTAAGCAGTGGTATTCAGGACAGGAGCACTATGGAACGCATGATGGGTGTGAGACTCTGGGATTCGGTCTAGCATGACAAACTAAGAATATCAAAGCGACACCTGACTCAGACGACTTCCGGTTTGGGGGCAGTGTAAGAGACCGGTCCCGCTCTCTCCTTGAAAACCACCTGTGGACTGCTGTGGCATTCACGAGTGCAGCAGGTGAAACTGAGAAGCAGATCGGAGATGATAGGCGACAGGCGGGCAGGGAAAGGCTACATCGCCGCCTCACGAAGAGCAGCACTCCTGGAAGGGGGAGGCAGCGGCACTAACAGAGTGCGCTAAATCAGGGAAAGGTCTGAGCGCACAGCACGGGGCTGCCCTGGCCAGCGGCACCCACACCAGAGGAAGGGTTTGCCCAGCAAACACTACGCAAGGATTTGGGGGTGTTTATTTTTTAAAAGACCCATTTATTCTCTTACATATTTAAAGGAACACTTCTGATAGTATTAGGGGATAGTTTAAAATACTCTTACATGGTGCTTAATCATAAGATCTTTTTCTCAAATACGTATGGAGGAGCCCAACGCTGGCCAACCTATGGCACACATGCCATGGTGGGCTGTTTCTATCACTGAAGCTTTTAAAGGTTCACCATCACTGGTCTCGGCTGCGAGCCCTAACCCTAGAGGTTCTGATTTTGTAATGTGGGGACTGGGAAACTCGCACGTTGTAAGCTGCTCACTCTGAAAAACATAGTGAGGAAGTGGTGAATGGAGTTGGCCAGAGGACGCTGTCATTTAAAGCAGGCTGGCCAAGGAAGGCTGCACTTGACGGTGATGTGTGGCTAAGATCTGAAGGACAGGAGAACGCAACCCAGGAGGACACAGGGCAAGTGTTTCGGCAGAGGAAGGCACAGCTGCAGCAAAGGCCCAGGGCAGTAGGGCCTTGTGTTCACCCCTGCAGCACCAAGCAGGCCGGCTGCGGCCACACAGTGGCAGAGCGAAGTCCAGGGGCCATGGGCAGCTAAGCTGCAGGGACCCATCTAGGATCTGTGAAGGCTGTGGCTTCTCCTCCTAGTGAGACGACAAACCACGTGATCAGACAATGAATATTTAAAGGGTACTTTTATATACACATAAAAACATTGCAGAAAGCAGTGCAACTTGTATAATAATTAATAACAGGATAAAAAATGCAGATGGTATCTAGGAATTTCACTGGGTGAGTAAATGTAGACAACCCTGAGACAGTGCCTGAAGTGTTGAATAAATGTTTATGGAGAGGGTGAAGAGGTGGTGCCCCTCATCCAGAGGGCACATGAGACCCTGGCTGTGCCTCAGCCCACTCTGCACACGCTGCTGTCCCGCAGAGGCTGGCCTGGCAGCCAGGCGGCGGGGGACTAAGAGGTGGCTTCCGACACACAGGGAACAACCCACGCCTAGCGGGATGGCAGCAGAATGGCTGAAATTTAAAACATGGGTTGCTGATTTCTGAAATATCACACTTGAAACTTCCCAGTGAAGGGGACAGACTGTGTGACACTTGTCCACAGGGACCATCTGCCATGAACAAGCTCAATGAACATAGTTTCCTGTTTTCTGCTGGTGAGGCCATGAAAAGGTTTTATGAGTCATCTCAATGCTTCTCTTTGGTTTGAAAGAGTCACACTTTTCCAATCTCTCTCTCAAGCTTAAACTTTCCCAGGACAGAGCTTGAACACTGTGCTTGTCTGACCCACACTCACACGCACACTTCTTCATTCTCACTAATTGAGGAACTTGACACCTCTTTACCCAAAGTCCCTTTTTTTCCCTGAAACTTAAGAGCCCAGGGTACTGTCTGCCAGGGGGTTACAAGAGTGACAGACACCCTTTTACTAGTGGAGAGCATTTATGCAGTTCCTTTTCTTGCACTGTTACCACTGTAGCTTCTCAGTTAGGCAGCATGCTCTTTATGGATGTCTAAGATTAGTGTTTGCTTTTAAATTATTTTGGTAATAAATACACCAAGGACAGCAAAACAATTCTGTTCTTCAGTCTTTAGAATTAGTACTGCTTTGGCTGATAACAGAATGTTCCAAATTATTAATGTTTTGATTAACATAAAAATGATACACAGCCAGTTCTCTCCACTGTGCAGTAGGACTTTATAGTCACGACAAGGGCTAACTTCTGCTCTTACACACCACAGAAAATGCCATAATTTCTGAGGAAACATGAATTCTGAAGTCATACATTGGTAAAAGCATTACCTTACATGGCCACAAGACTGATGTTCTTTCTATAAATCAAATCACTGATAGATGTGTATCAGAATAGAGCATATTTCTGAAGAGCATCATTTTTGTTAGTGAGAATTAAGTTAGATCACATGATTTACCAAATGAGTAGTACGCTTTCATTTATCTCTGAAACACCCAAGGTTTGCAATGGTAACTTTGGGTAAAGCAAAGCAAAATTGACAAATCAACATTCAACTATGATTTTTGTGTACTCACTTCTAAGGAGAAGGATTTGACTTGTGGTTACTTTATATCAGAGTATTGACTAAAATAGGAAAGACTACAAAACTTAGTCACTTGGTTTAGCAGTTTTCTCAGATTGGAAAAGTAACAATGAAACCTCCAGGGTTAAGAATTTAAATGAGGCTGCTAGACAGAGAAGACAGACCGAGTCAACTTACCACGTGAACCATCTTGAGGTATCTGGCATATCTTGGATCCCTGGATATAGTTAAGGTATTTTCTGATGATACTTCACCTTCCTGTGGTCCAGGGTCCTGTGTACTGTTCTGCTGTAGAGAGTATTTTGTGTTAAGTCTTTAGACACTTCTCAAAAAGTGCTCCATCAGGTTACTTAAATGGGTGTTTCTCTTTACAAGGCAATGAATATCAGAGAAGATCCTATTTCTACATTTAAATACCATGCCTTTAATTATGGGATATACGTTTTTAAATGCCTGACACTTAAACATGACACTTGACAACATTTAACACCAAAAACACACGGTTCCTTAAAATGCAAAAATATCCATGGCATTAAAAACTATACATTCTGCTTTATTTGTACCAAGTGTGACAATATAAAGCATGGATTCTATGTGGCACATGGCTTCTAACAGAACTCTGAATACGGCCAGTGAGACTGTTTGTCAGCTGCTCGGCTCTGATGGGCAGGGCGCTGACCTCCCTGGCGCCTACCTCTCCCGAGCGCCACCATCTGGATTGCACATCTTACTCTTAAGTGGACATGACCACACTGTGTAGGAAGCACTGCCTACAGGTCCTGTGGGAGAGAACCTGGCTTTTCAGATAGAATTATTTAGTTTTGTACATTTTAGCTATGGATGGCATTATTATTATTAATGGTACTACTATACAAGAGCGGTTATCATTAATTACTAAGCACTACAAATGTACTGGGGAATGATGTTTCTAGAGGAAAAGGTACCCGTTATACAGGCAGCTGAAGTGCAGAGCTAAGACCACCCGTAGCAAGACTTCATTTTTTTCTATCCAACTCAATGCTTAGAATGAATTTAGTTTTGTGAATCTCAGTATTAAAACATAAATGTTAAGAGGAATTCCTATAACAAGTAAAATAGCTGGGCAAGGTAGCTCAGGCCTGTAATCCCAGCACTCCAGAGGCTGAGGCAAGAGTATCATTGTGAGTTCGAGACCAGCCTGGGCTACAGAGTGAGCTCAAGGCCGGCCTGAACTGCACAGTGAGACCCTGCCTCAAAAAGACAAAAACCAGCCAAACAAAAACAAGTAAAATAAATTTTGTCTATCAATCAAAAATGCAGATAAATCAATAAATGCCTTCAAAATTTTATCGTCTTTAGAATATGAATGTGACTCATATAATAAAAGTTTTTCTCAGACAATTCAAACTAACTAAATCTGTCAAAAACTCTGAAGCAAATGAACATTCCAAACCCTTCAGGTTTCTCACATTACATGGCTGTTATAAAAGTTAGTATATACACACGAATGTGCATATACAAATGCAAAAAGTCCAAAACACTATTAGTTAAATAAAACAAACTCCAAGTGTGTTTCTAAAAACTTATGGACAACAAAGTCACGGAGCAGCAGAATGTGGCAAGTGACAGTGACATTCCAGCCTGACTCTCAGCTGTTGGCTTCTATGTAATAACCCACCCTCCCAGCCCCTTTTACAAGGCCTTACACTCTATCTGAACGCCTGATGAAATGCTCTTATCTCTCAACTGGTCTTCATTCTACCCTCAAGTTAATCTCACCTTGTATGACTGCATGTTCTGTTGAGAATAATGCTAAGATCTGAATCATGAAATTAAAGCTGCAGAAAAATCAGTACACAAACTTTTGGGTTTTGATTCACATATATGTTAGAGCAAGTGATAAATGGATAGGTTCTTAATGTAAAAGTATCTGATAATAAAGTTGTCCTGTAGCATCAATGGAAACTGTATAAAGTAATAGTTAAGCTCAAACAAAACATTATTATAATTCTTTACTGGAGGACTTGATAAATCCTCTAAATGAACATACAATTTTAAAATAAAACTGACAGAGATACAACAGGTGAATCTGAATTTGCAAAGCAAATTAAGAAATTCAGCTGTGACTATTATTAATTTCTTTGAACCTTAACTAGGCTAGGACCAACACAAACGCACAAAGTTCTAAAATAAATTGTATAGATTACATTCATAACACAACCTGAAAAATAAATATTCTAAGCTAAACAAGTTCATTTAAAATATTTATATAAACGTATGTTGACTCTATCTAACAAAGAATAATCCTGAGATAAAGTGAAAATTCTTTTTTTTTGGAGATAGGTTCTCACTATATAGTCCAGGCTGGCCTTGAACTCACTGTGTAGCCCAGGCTGGATTCAAAGTCACAGCGCGCCTCCTGCCTCAGCCTCCCGAGTGCTGGGATAAACGTATGTTGACTCTATAACTATCTAACAAAGAATAATCCTGAGATAAAGTGAAAATTCTTTTTTTTGGAGGTAGGGTCTCACTATATAGTCCAGGCTGGCCTTGAACTATGCAGCCCAGGCTGGATTCAAAGTCACAGTGCACCTCCTGCCTCAGCCTCCTGAGTGCTGGGATGGTAGGTGTGTGCCACCATGCCTGCCACTGGAAACACTTTCTTAATAGCCTTATAGGAGCCTTGTTTTAGGAAAAAGGTGGTGCCAATATTCAAAGGAGAGCTTTGTAACTCCTCTGCAACACCTGGCTATCTTCTGGTGTTGGGCGCGGCTGAGGCTGGAAACTATTCGTATGTGTGGGGCAAGACACGGCCACAGAGCCTGAAGCAGTCAGGCCACCCCAGTCTTCAGAAGGACATCCTGCCCAGACAATGTCAGTCATGAGCTGCTAGGCAACCTTGTGTCTCATGACACTAGCTTTGCAAAGGTGTAAATAAACGCCCGTGTGGTGACTGTCCAGTCTTTTCCCGTCCCACAAAGAGGCCTCGTCCAACCTCAGCTTGGTCTCGTCTCTAGTTTCTAGATCTCCCTGCCACTTTTCCTGGGACACCCAGAGCCGCACAAGTCAAGACATGCTGGTATATTGAATTCATGTTCCAGAGCCATCAGAATGAGGTCTCCTAGATTAATTAAATGGGAGTGAAATTCTCCAGATCTAATTGCAAATGATCACCTAAGTCTCACACACACACACACACACACACACACACACACACACACACACAGAGAGTCCTCCCCAGGACTGGCACTGCCCGTCCTGAAGAGTGCAAGACAGCACAGTGTGATGTGGCAACAGAGCTCCCAGATTCGAACTGCGGCGCCTACACTGTCCGTCCTGCAGGGAGTTGCCTGATCTCTGTGTGCCTCTGTGAAGCATGTGACTCTACAGTGTGGTCATCCCTGGTGACTGTGGGGATTCGACCCAAGACCCCTACAGATACTAAGATCCGCAGATGCTCAAGTCCACTGCACAGAATGGCATGGTACTTGTAGAGAATCTAGGCTCGTCCTTGACAGTGCTATACCCTGTCTCCGGGTGGTACAAGGCCTACTGTAGTGCTGATGCCAGCGGGAACAGTGGTCAAAAAAGTCTCTGCCTGTTCGTTACAGAGGCAGTCTTCTCGGAGCACTCTCCACCCATGGCTGGCCGTGCCGTGGGTGGCACTGAGCGCTGCCACCCCCAGGGCTGCTGTGAGGACAGGCTAAGTGTGATGAGTGCTCCAGTGCGAGCACGCCGCCCCACATGGTGAGCATCTTTTAAGTGTTGGCTGTGACATCATTCTCAGCACCATGATCTAAAAACATCCTGTGAAAAGCACCCTGTAGATGTCAAGAGCCTAGCAGTCGCCTGTAGGGTGTGTTACACCTCATATGACCCAGCTGTCCTGGGGGAGGTGGGTCTCCCCTTCTCCCAAGTCCCCATGACATCCCCACAGGGCCACGGAGTATCAAGAGGACACCAGGAACCACTACTAAGGACACTGCTTGTGATAACGTAGAGGACAGCATGTGCACAGGACCGTGTGTTGCGGGAAATGCCACCGTCACAGAGGTGCTCTAGGGTTACATGGGGGAAAAGGACCTGAAGCCTGGGGTTCAGCTGGCAGGTGACAGGAAGACCACCACCGTAACAAAGTCTTCCTTGGTGAATGCAGTGAATGGGAATCTGAGTATTCACTGTATTATTCTATTTCTGTGGATGTTTGAATTTTTATAGCAAAACATTATAGAACTAGAAATTTCCCCACCATGAACTTGAACAAAATAATTATATTCAAGGTGTTTCTTGGTCCTGTAAGTTGATGTACTTTTTTTATAGGAGAAAACATTAACTTCAGGAATCTCTTCAAAATAAGAAAAACAATTAACTCTTTTCTTCAAACTTCATTTTCTGTCTTAGACATTATAATCTATGAAAAGTGCTAGCCCTTTATTTAGCTTCTTCCTCCCAACCTGGGCCCTCAGTCCATGGAGTCAACCCAGAAATGCACTCATGTTTCCTGGAACCTGGGTACGTACCTGTGACTGCTCTGAGGTGGCTTCAGAATGGGATATGTTTGTGACGCTGTTGACATTTCCAGGAGACACTTCTAATGGCACCTCATCGAGGCCCGGAATAGAGGACAGCTGAGAAAAGCAGACAAGTGCTTGCATCAGAGGACCATGCTGGGTGCAGGATGAGACTAAGTTTCCAGGCGTGTGTGTGTGTGTTTTAATAGTGGCCTCATGTCTGAGCCTGTACGAATTCCACAGGCTCATAAAATCTCATCTTTAATTCTCTGTGTCATAAGGTGAAAGACATTTGCAAATAAAATACACTTAAGATTTTCTCAAATGTAATTTAGCTAATGACTATTTTCCTAGCAATTATTTTTAAAATATAGAGAATCCTAGTACAAAGACCCAAAGCCTTGGCCTTGGGCTCTGACTGCCCAAGTCTCAGCTTGCACTCACAGGCTATGTGCCCTTCTGCCCAACCCCCCATGCTTCAATCTCTATCACCTATAATGCAGGGATAAAAAATCTTAAGTTGTAAAAAGATTTTTATTTAAAATACCTTATCTTTAAAAATGCTCATTAACACACATTTTTTATTTTTATTTTTTCATTTTTTGAGACAGGGCCTAGCTATGTAATTCAGGCTGCTCTTGAACTCACTATGAAACCCAGGCTGGCCTGGAACTTGCAGCAATTGTCCTGCTAGCACACATTTAAAATTTTCATTATCTGGGATGTGAAACACTCTTGCTTTTATACCTGAGTGTGGGGCACAGCTCACTCCACTGTCTTTAAACGGCTACTTAGTGCCAAGCATGGCACTGCGTACCTGCTGTCACCCTAGCTACTCGGGACAGTGAGCAGGAGAACGGCCTAAGCCCAGGAGTCCACAGGCAATTTGGACAACACAGTGAGACCCTGTCTGCATACAGAAAAATATTTAAACGGTACTAAAAATGTGTAGTTTTGCATACATGAAGATGGTCCACTCTCGGCTTTCAGCCTGAGATTGCTGAGAATTCAGGTTATATTTGTGAGACCTGTGCACACCCTCTCTGCTGACTTTACCCTGATCATCAGTGACACACATTTGTCAGGTGTTTGGCTAACTTCAGAGATTAACACGATAGCCATGGAACTAAATAAAGTGAGTTGAACTTGTGAGCTGGGGTTCTAACCCACGAGAACACCCCGGACTTTTAAACAGGATCTGTGGTCCTACAAGAGAACCAGTGAAAACACCAATGGTAGTAGGATCTCCAGTGGCAGCGCTCATCACCAGAGGCTGACTAATCACTGTTCTTAGCATAGCAGCCAGGGCCCCAGTCGTCTCCTGGGGCTGAGGCACCAGGAGAATAGGCCGAGCACGGCCAGGCCAGGGGCCTATGTGTCTCACCTACACTGCACTTCGGTGTAGCTGTCGAAGTCCGCGAGAGACGTGGAAGTACAAGCCAGACATTCAGGTCTTACCCTAAAGATACTAGTACGGTTTCTTCTTTCTCCTAAGTATTTAACAAGTATTATAGGTCAATTTTTAAACTTTAATTTTCTTACCTGATACATAAAAACAACATTTTTATGGATTTCTTTTGTTTGATAAAAGGACAGAGTTACAGAAATGTAGTTTCCTTTATGAACAGGGAAAATTAATGTACAGTGTGTTAAAAAATGGCACAAAGCTAAAATATGTTACCGTTATTTACCAAAAACTTTAGGTTGTCAAATCAGAACAGCCTTCTGTTTTTCACAGTCAGCTCCTGCAGCTTCTAACACCACACTGACCCTCCTCTTTAGCAGTGATGATGTTAGCAAACGGAAAACAGCTGATACTTCCTGTAAAATCTGCTCTGGAGACACCTAAAGTTTTATGTAACCATCTCTGTGTTATATAGCTGTTAAATGACCACCATTCTAGTAACTGTGGACGGTCTATACATCAAATGAGATGAACTGTATGACAGCTCAACCTGTTAACGCACTGCTCTGTGTGTCTGACTAGGGTAATGGCAGATATCACACCCCCATGCACATCACACCTCCATGCAAATATGGGAAGATTCAGTTCATGGTTCATAATGAATACTTTTCCTTTGAAATTATAAATTATTTATAAAACACAATACTGTACTACTTCATAGATGCATGAGTTAAATTTAATTCACTCCCAAATGCAATTAAAAGTACACTAAGGTTAGTACATGTCTATCAAAGTGCATACTATCAATTTTGCAAAAATACAAACCTTTGCATCTAAAATATTGAGAATTGTTTCAATTTGTTGGATCCGAAGAGAGAGGTCTGCCAGTTTCTGCAAAAGAAAAACCAGAGCCGTAAGAATAGTGTTCAATTAAAACTGTCCAAAATAACAACAAAGGGCAGGTTTAAAAAGAATAAGTACTACTGCTTAAGAATTTGTCAGTTTCTAACGTTCGTATTTATGAGTAAGAACAGGCACTCAAGCACTGGCCTATCTTTATAGTTATCTTTATAGTTATTTACAAAATAATATTCACTAGTTTTCAATCAATGGGATTAAAATATAATTAAAACATAATCCCAGAGCAGCCTTCTGTTTGTTGCTGCAGCCCTAGTTCCTGAAACTGCCTGAGACTTGAGCCAGCTACAGTCTGCTGGGGGCTGAAGGCCTCTCCAGAGGTAGCAGCAGGATCTGCCTTTATAAACTACTAAACCACACAGGCACATACAGTTTGTCCCAAATTCTAATTTCTCGAGCTTGAAAAGTAAAAAGGATGACACAGAGGATTAACAATTCATTATGGAAAGAATTAAGATAAAAAAACAGAGCACATAAAGAGGAAAGAGAAGCAATCTACCACCCAAACCCAAGGCAACCCAAAACAAAGAGTTTACCATGCTCTAATTGCCCAGCACAATAAAAGTATCTGTGCACACACCATTTACCCACTGTCTTACTTTTCTCCTTGCTGAAACAAAGTATCCGACACCCAAAGTTAAGAGAGGAAAGGTTTCTTTGGCTCCCAGTTTGCAGAGGTTTCAGTCCACAGCTGCTGGCTCCCAGGCAGGGGGGCACAGCACAGGGGCATTGTGGAAGAGAACAATTCATGGTGGGCAGAAGGCAGCAGGGCAAGCGAGCAGAGCTCAGCAGCTCCTTTCTGCTCCCTTTACATTCTGTCCAGGCTACACGGATAGGGTGGTGCTGACCAGTCAGTGGACTGATTTAATGACCACACACTCTTAACCCTAGCATCACACTCGAGATCCAGCCACCTCAAAAAGTTCCCCACTGATGACTGCATGAGGCTGGGGGGGGGAGAGGGGACACCAGACACAGGCATAGCACCCACGGAAACGAAAGTGCCACCTAAATATGAGCCATCGGAGTGTGTATGTGAAACTCCTGCCCAGGGCTGGGAGGGCTGGGAGAGCAGCTCAGTGGTGTGCACAGGCCTGCAGACAAAGCACTGCCAAGAAACACAGTAAAACCCCATCTTAAATATTCTCAGCACCAGCGAGCAGGCACACAGGCTGTGCTCTCCATCAAGATCCCCACTGACAGGTGGTGGGCGCCTTGCCATCCTGAGACATCCGCCCTGCGCTTACGGCCATGAGGAGAACACTGTGTGAGGCCACACCAAGTCCCCCTTCTCTACAGGACCCTGCGCCTGTTTGTGCTGTTGGAGGCTGGACCTCCCTGGTGCTGCTGGGGCTCGGGGGACAGCACAGCCTTTGCCCCCATGTCTGCCATCTAAAGAAAAGCTGTTTCCTTGCATTTTGCCTCTTTTGTCTTTTGCAAGCTGGGGCTTGGGGGTGGGCACCACCCCAGGGAATGTGGACCAGAAGGCAGGTGCGGTCGCTCTCTGAACTTGGGCCAAACTGACAGACAGAGGGACGCAAAGCTCCAGCTTATCATGAACTTGTGCCATGCACTTTGCTGTGGAATCACAGCCTTTCTCATGCCAGGCTACAGAACATGCAGGATGGGTACCTTGACATCTCTAAAGTATAATCTAGAAATAAAACAGAATCAAGTTTTGATGGCAGCAAAGCTAGGTTTAGCCATGACTTCTGGTGTTTGTTCACAGAAGCTTTTGTCTAAATGTGAATACAGATTATAAAACACTGTGGATGACTCCATGACTATGGCTGTGACGATCAACATGGTCCCCTGGCTCAAACCCCCAAGGTACCTGCATGACTGTCTCACCAGGCGGCTGGTGCTATTGGGGTGCAGATGGATCCAACCACTGTTGTCAGTCCTAATAAAATTGCTAGAGTCTATAAACGGACCAAATCTAGTTGGCTGAATTTGAATAATTACTGCACAACATAAATATTAATACTATTTATACCAATTTAAAAGTTATCACAATAATTAACAAATTTCACCAAAAGAAATGTATTTATGCTTGTGAACAGTTTATCAATAATTAGTTCTCTCAATTTTAACACGGGACTCCTGTGAGTGCCCGTTGCTGGCGCAGACCACACGCGATCACAGCCGCTGCAGTGGCGTCAGCTGTGTCACAGTTCCCTACAGCACCCTCAAGTCTCCTCGGGGACCTGAAGCACGCTGACGTCTGGTCTGCTACCTCAGCGCCTTCCTTTGCCGTTCCGTCCCCAGAGACCCGGAGGAGCGGCACACTCGGCAGACGGGCCTGCCTGTATGCATGGTGGCTCCAGCTGGGGTGCCCTCGGACTCAAACCAGAGCCGTAGCTGCGAGACATGGCAGTTTTGGCCCCATCGTGCACACTCAACACGGGTGAAACTCAGTACAATGCCAAGCATGCAGTCAGTCAACACCATGGATCGTCTCCCCACCACAAATGTCCCGACTGCTACCAGGAGCTGATGAGTGCTGTCACCTCATGCTCCCCTGTGGCAGAAGGCTGGAACTCAGCAGGAGGATGGCGGAGCAAGGCTCTCCCCACCCGCCTGCCCGCAGCCAGCGATCCAAGCCCACCAAACCCCCTCGTACAGCTATGGAAAGCGGACAGGTGACAGCGAGGAAGGACACGCAGAGTGCAGGCACGCAGCATGGAGCAGTGTCCACTGGGGCAGCGGCAGTAAGGAGCCTGAGACTGCCCAGAGCCACAAGAGACATGAGGCACTTCGGGGCACTCCCGCCGGACTCTGGTTACCAGTATAGGTCCAGGCGCAGCAACCTTGGCTGGAGTCTGGGACACCACCATGTGCTCAATGGGGAAGCTGGGGCCCATGGCCCAGGCTCCACACACAGGGCCAGGAGACCTCATGCTGACTGGGTCAACACTCCAGAACCACTCTCACAGACCAGGCCTGGCCCCACAGAGGCAGGGTCCAGGGTCATCCCTGTGAGCTCAGGGCCAGTCTGCGCTACACAGTGAGACTCTTCTCCACAAACAAACACAAATCAGTAAATGAGTAAGATCACAAGGGCTGCAGACATAGCTGCTCACTGCAAAGGCCTTGGGTTTAATGCCCAGTACCAATAAAAAAAAAAACCAGACCCAAGACAGGAGTAAATGGGACAATACCTTGTGATTAGGAGCTGGAAAAGATTATCACCTCGCAAGTGTCAGAATGGCTACTATTGAGAAGTGTCAGAATAGAGGAGACAACGGGGAGTCCTCCCGCACTGCTAGTGTGAGCGTAAATTAGTACAGTACGTGCTTTTTGGAAAATATGGAGATGTCTCAAAAATAAAATAAGAGCTACTGTGTAAGACAGCCCTTCCACAGCTGGGTCTGTACCCAAGGACCAGACATGAGTGGGGAGAGGAGATAGCGGCAGTTCCTCATTCATGGCTGCATTATTCACAAGAGTCAAAATCGACCTAAGCGTCATCACCTGATGAATGGATAGGCGGTGCATGTACACCACAGAATGCTATGCAGCTATGAAAAAGGATGAAATCCTGTTGTGTGATAGCACGGATGGATATGGAGGATGTTATATTGAATGAAATAAGCCAGGCACAGAGATATACATACAACCTTCCTTATATGTTGAATAAAAAAAGTAGACCTCAGAGAGCAAAATGGTGCTTACCAGAGATTGGTATGAGCAGGGAGGGGATGATAGGAAGACAGGGGCATGACAGCCAAGGCACACAAAATTTCAGTGAAATACAAAGAGTAAGTTCAATGTAAACCACTGTATATGCCACAGGTCGTGGCACACACCCGTAATACCAGCATTTGGGAGGCTGAGGCAGGATGATCACTGAGTTCAAGGCCAGACTGGACTACAAAATGAGTTCAAGGCCAGCCTGAATTGCATAGTGAGACACTCTCTCAAAAAGACAAAAAACAAACAAACAAACAAACACACCACCACCACAACAAAAAAACCTCCTGCACATCATGGTGACCTCAGGTAATGACAATATATCATATTCCTGAAAACTGCTGAGAGTGTAGCTTTTAAGGTAAGAGTTCTTATCACAACATACTTCAGTATGTGAACTAACCCACGTACTAGTTTGACTTAGTAACTCAATAATGTGTAAAAACATGAACCCATCCTATTGTGCACCATAAAAACTGTACAATCTATGGACAAGATAAAGAACGTATTTTTAAAAAGGAAAAAAAGCAACAGACTATCTTTTAACTGTCTGAGTTTTGGGTCAACAAATTTTTCTTTAGGGTTCAAGGAAGGAGGGCATCGTGACTCAGCAAAAACAGTTGTGGCGAAAGGAACACAGAGGTGAAAGAGCAGCCCCCGGCCTCCCTCACTCCTGGGGGTCAGGAGCAGAGGATTACTGTTCTCTCAGGCAGTTGTCGAGCAGGAGTGCTCATTCCCCCCCGCAGTAAAACTCCAGGCTTGCAAGGAGGTTAATGGAGCTCCTTTCCTAGGTGTGTGGGTTTGTCATTTCGTTAACCCGGCCCTAAAGGTATGAGGAAGTACTTACTTCCCCTAACCAACCTAGGACATCCTTTCTGCAGATAGTTCTCCCCCTACTCTGGTATGTAAATTAAAAGGCATGTGTCAGTTTACTCTTTTCTCAGTTTCTGAGTTTTTATTGGTACATGTTTGCGGTGAATGATGATTACGTCCACTGCGAGGCTTGCTGGGTTTTATTAGTGCATTGTGCATCCTGTTTGGAGAAGCAGGAGTCTAGAATAAACGTCCCTGGAAGCTAGCACCTCACCTGCGGGCCGCTCACACAGGGTGTAGGGCATCGAGCCCTTTAGTCTGCCAAAGAGCACATTTCACTCTAGCCTGTTTTAGGGATGAGGCGGGAGAGATCCTAAGAACGAGAGAAAACAGCTGGGTGCTATACACGGGAAGGTGGGCTTCCTGTTCCCGTGCATTATTTTACTGTTTAATACCTAGCAAAACCTCTACTTGTCAAAGCTATTATGGCTTGTAGGAGTCACAACGTTCAACTGATTCACCTAAGAATTATCTAAAGTTCCATGATTTCTTTTTTCTTTTCTTAAATTCAGTTTCTATTTATGTTTCTCACTGTCCTCTTCTTTTTGGGCTTTGAAATTTAAAAAGGCTTTTGTATGTATGTATGTATGTATGTATATGTATGTATGTATGTGTATGTATATGTATATATGCCCATGTATATGTACGTATATGCATATATATGTGTGTGTGTGTGTACGTACGTATGTATGTATATATATGTGTGTGTGTGCGTGTGTATGTATGTATGTATGTCTTTGCAGTACTGGGGAGTGAAGCCAGGCTCTTTAAGACACGGAGGGCGCCGAATGTGACGCCGCCGCGGGTTGGGCGTGGTCCTCACCAACGCACCCGGGCTGCGCGGATTCCCAGTTTTAGGCTTTAGGCTCTTTCCCTTTGCCATGTTTGGATCAAAGGATGTAAAATAAATTTCAAATGGAAATCGGGAGTTGGATAACAAACTTCAAACTAAAAAAAAGTCCTCAACTGTGACGTTCTGCGTTTCCTCGGTGCTCAATCTCAGCCCGACGGAGCTCCGTGCCCAAAGGCATCGGCCAGGGGTCCGGGCGGGAGGCGTGTGGGCCCGCGGGGCTGCGGCTCCCGCTGCGCGCCGCCGTCGGCCCGAGCGGCGCAGGCGCTGCCCAGGCCCCCAGTGTCCCGGCGCCCGGACCTACCTCCTCGCACACCGTAGAAAAGCGGTTGAGGAACTGCACGGTGTGCACCACGAACTGGTTGAGGAACGCCACCGTTCTTTTCTGTTGGATCGCGGGCACCTGCGTCGTGTAAAACAAACAGGAGTCGCGGGGGACCACGTGACATCTCGGGAGGGCCGGGGTGCAGTGACCCGCGGGTGTCCCGCGCCCGGCCAGCGGGCGAGGGCCGGGCCGGGCTGGGCGGTGGGCGGTCCCGGAGGGGTGGCGTCTCCGGGGCCCCGGCGTCCCCTTCCCCATCCTCCCCGGTGGCCAGAAGCGCAGCTCTGTCTCTTACAAACCTTGGTCAGGTCTATGCCTGACCCCATGAGTGGGAGCCCGTCCTCATCCATCTCCTCAGCGGGCGGGAGACCCTAAACTGCCCCACAGACGTCTCCCCGATGGACCCGACCAACCCGGAAACGCAGTTCTAGTCCCCGCCCCCAAGTCCCTCCTACCAGAAGGAACTGCCTGCGTTCGCCAATCATGGGGCGGCTTTCGAAGGGCCAGCCTCTTCGCTCGGCATGCTGGGGTTTGTAGTTCAGAATCCGAATGGCGACGTCAGTGTCTGGGGCTTCAGAGCTGGGAGCTAAGCTTGTGTTGAGGTAGTGAAGTCTTAGGGGACAAAAAGGAAAAGAAACAAAAAGTAAAAACAAGTCAGGAGATTCATCCATACTTGAGGTTTTTCCTGCTTAGTACTCTCTTTTGTATAAGCAGCTCGGGCATTCATTTAATAGTGCTTTTAATTGTATTATCCTACTAAGCCCCAGATACACTGCTAGGGCTTGTGGGGAATATAGACATTGGTCAGACCGAGCCATCTTTGCTGGAGAGGTGTATTTTCCGAAGAAAGCAGTAACGGCTATTTATGTTACTCTGTACTGGGGACTGCACCCAGGGCCTTTGTACTGAGCCACATCCCTAGCCCTGTCTGTTCTACTCTCTTAGTGACAAGATCTCACTAAGTCACTCACTTACTTGTCCAGGCTGGGCACAAATTTGCAGTCTCCCTGCCTTAGCCTCTCAGAGTGCTAGGATTACAGGCATGTGCCACCACACCTGAGTCTCATGATTTTTTTCTTTTTGGGGGGTGGGTTGAATTTTTTCAGACAGAGTCTTGCTGTATAGCTTGGTCTGGCCTTGACTCACTATGTAGCCCAGGCTGGCTTGAACTCATACTGATCCTCCTGCCTCAGCCTCCCCAGTGCTGAGATTTTAGGTGTGCACCACCACATCCAGCTCTCATGGTCTTTAAAACATGAAGTGACACGTCACACCACAGTTGAGGACAACACTATGGAAAGTGACAGACACTTGGGTCACTGGAAAGCACAGCAGTGACCTGGGCAGAGGTTTATATCTGGAGTTTAGTTCAGGTTCCGAAGGGGCAGTTTGCTGGCTGTGTGACCTAGGATGCCTAGGAAGAGGTTCGACCCCTCCTGTGTACCATGAGACGCCCATCACTGAGAGATGCAGTCTCTAACTTCAAGAAAGTTGTGAGGTAGGAAAACTTGCCGAATTTTTATGTTCAGTGCCTACATAACGGTGCAGATAAACCACTGTGAGAGCTGAGTGTGATATCACACACACACACACACACACACACACACACACACACACACGCTGGCACAGGCATCTGAATGGCTGGGGCATTGTAGATCTTAGTGCACCCAGAGCCCTGAGGGAGCCTCAGCGGCAGACTTCAGCAGTTGCTCAGCAGTTTGGGTGCAGCTTTGCCCAGAGGGAGTGCAGTGCAGGTCAGAGGGAAAGCTGGGGTGGAAGCTAGAGAGGTCGGAGAGGAAGGACGATTAGACACGAGGTGGGAGGAGCAGACAGAAAGATCATTCAAGGTGCTCCCCTTCACATTTGATGCTGTGCGGCACGTTTCTCTACATGTACCCCCTGGACTGCACATGTGCAACATTTGAGAATGCCTTTTTTTTTTAGTGTATGTGTGTTTGGTTTGATTTTGGCTTTTTTTGCAGTCCTAGGGATTGAACTCAAGGCATTAGCCCTAAGCTATGTCCTGGCTCATTTTTTACTTTTAAAAAAATCTATTTTGAAAAAGGTGCCCTTAAGTCACTAAGTTGCCCAGGGTTCAACTGGGAATCCTCCTGCCTCTGCTTTTCAGAGTACTTCTTGAAATGCACACCTCAGAGATTGATCTCAGAAAAACCAATTCAGAACCTGTGTTGAATAAGCCTAGAAATATGCATTTTAACCAACCCCGTCACTCAGGGCTATACTGACACAAACCCGGAAAGTTACTTTTTCAAATGATGGGAATCGTTTGAAATATTCTAAGCAGAGTGAGTGGTGGGACAGATTTGATGGTGGGTGCAGAGACGGGTAACCCCTGTTAGAAGAGTTGAGGGTGGGGTTTGTATGTGTGGAAGGGGGTGGGGAAGGCCAGATGACACACCGCAGATCCTTGAATATTTTGTTGTTAGCTTTCTTTTTTTTTTTGTTAGCTGTTGACAAACATCTGTTGGACATCGAACACTTCCTAGGTGCAGGCTTACCTTGGAGATACTGTGGACACAGACTCAAGCCATAGTGAAGAAACACTTATTGTAGTAAAGGAAATCACAAGAACATTTTGGTTTTAGAGTACATATAAAACTATGTTTACCCTATACAATAGATTATTAGGTGCATAATAACACTATATCTTACTTTTTTTTTTAACAGACATCCATTTACAAAGTAGCATAAGAACAATACAAACAATACTGAATTATGGACAAAGTGGTTGGAAATTAACAATGGTTGTTGTATTACATATTGATATCTTCAAAGTGGTTTCTCAGGAAAACAAATAGAGACCTGAAAACTTGATCAAATAATTAATCATTAACTGATCCCTTCAGTAAAGCAATAGCAGCAGTATAACTATTTTAGCTATCCTGTGTATACATATGTGCATAGTTTCCCCTTTCTTTTTTCTCTCATCCAAGTTACTCTTTACTTTTGAGCAGTTTCCTTTCATTTCACAATGTCTATTATACCTCTTAATTTTTTTTGACTCTTTCAGGTTCTTACACTAGTGAGAAAATATGTTGTTTACACATGGAGGTCTGATTTATTTCACTTACGAATATGGTTTGTAGCTGTGACCATTTACCTGTAAAAGCCTTGAGGTTATCTTTCTTTACAGTTGAGTAATATTCCATTATATAAAAAAAAATTTTATCCGTCCCTCAGTGGATGGATATTTGGGTTGCTTCCACAATTTAGCTATGACAAATTGCACTGGTATAAACATGGGCGCACATATATTGCTGTGATATGATGTTTTCAGTTCTTCTGGGAAAATACCCAGAAGGGGAATAGCTAGATTAAATGGGACCTCTAGACCTAGTTTGCTGAGGAATCTCCAAACTGATTTTCCACAGTGGTTTTACCAGTCTTCATTCCCACCAGCATTGGAGAAGAGTTCCTACTTCTCCACAGCCTCGCCAGCATTTGTTCTTGGTTGATTTCTTGATGATAGCCATTCTTACTGGGGTGAGGTGAAATCTCAGTGTTGTTTTAATTTGCATTTCTTCAGAATATTTCTTTTCTTTTCTTTTTTTTTTTTTTTTGAGTCAGGGTCTCACTATTCAGTTCAGGCTTGCCTTGAGCTCACTTTGTAGCTCAGGCTGTTCTTGAATTCATGATGATCCTCCTGCCTCAGCTGGCTGGGTGCTGGGATTACAGGCATGTGCCACCATGCCTGGCATAATTTGCATTTCTTGAATGAATTAATGATGTTGAACATTTTCTCATGTATTTGTTTGCCATTTGTATTTCTTATCTGAGAAGTGTGTATTCATCTCAGATGCCCATTTCTGGATTGGGTTTTTGAATTGGGGGGGGCTGGTGTTCATTAATTCTTTATATGTTCTAGATAGAAGACCTTTGTCTGAGGGGCAGCCAGCTAGGATTTTTCCCAATTTGTGGGTTTTCTTTTCACTCTGCTGATGATTTCTTTAGATGTGCAAAAATTTTTCAGTAAGATGAGGTCCCACTTACTGATTCTTTGAAGTGTTTCCCTTGAGGTTTGATTTTTGTTCATGAACAAACACATTCCCTGATAAAGGCAAACTCTGAACAAGTTAACAACCAGGCATTGAATTACTCATGGTCCAGATTGAAAGAAAGAAAAATGGAGAGATGAATAGTGTGATAAAGACTAGGCTACAGTATTTCCTGAAGAGCATTTGCCTCAAATTAATGAAACTAGAGGCAGCTTCCTAGAGGAGCTGAGGCCTGAGTTAAGTTTTGAAGACATGAGATTTAGCACATGCAAAGGCACTGGGGTCTGTGCCACAGAAACTGATACCACCCCGTCCTAGCCTACATGCCACCTTCTCTAGGAGCAAAGAATGTGCAGAGCCCTACCCTTTCTTCCTCTACTACCACTCTGCTCCAGCAGACCATCGTTGGTGGTTTTGGGCTCCCAGGACCCATTCTTCTGGCTCTCAGCCCTTTACTGTTTCCACACAGATCACCTTGTCCCTCCCAACCTCCCCATCCCCAGCCTGATGCAGAGGAGTTAGTCATTGGCAAAGCTCGCATTTCTTGACCTTTCCTTTGGTCCTTCTTCCAGCTCCGCCTGGAGTGGCCTTGAGGACGCTGCTCTCTGCTCCACATCTCCACTGTTAGCTTGGGAGAGGGGCGTTTCCTTCGCTTCTCATCGCTCCCACCGCTGCCCTTCCTTTTGCCTGAAACAGGCCACAAAGCTCCAAGCATATGGGAGGAGTCAGGGTGCCATCCATGCAGGCCTTATCCACAGACCCCGGTTTCTGAGGGTCTGTGACCTCCCTGGGACCCTGGCTCCTTGGTTCCTCCACTCTAGGGGCAGCCACACCTTCCCGTCTGCCTGTGACCCCTGAAACCGTCAGCCACTGCCCTTGCCTCACCCTCTGGACTTGGAGTGTGAAGCGTCCAGCCAGATGCGTGGCCTCATCTTCCCACTCGGTTTCCTTGACGCTAGGGTTTCTGAGGTACTTTAAGTTCTCCCTCGCTCCTGGGTCCTCACTTCCTTTCTTACCCAATTAATATCCTGTGCCTGGATATAGTCCCTCCACAAACCTGCCCCTCAGTTCGTTTGTCACACGGTGGGGACTGACAATTGGTCAGAGCATAACCCCCAGCTGAGCTGACCCAATAAGGCCCTGGGTGTGGGGGGCCCACCTGAGGGTCGCTGCCCGCATCTAACAGGCAGACTGGAGAGCGAGTTTAGCAGCTGTAGGGAGCTTGGGACCCTGCACTGGGAATGGCCATGGTTCACGTTGGGGGAGGTCTGGTCCTTATTTTGAGTGTCACTTCCTGGCTCCAGTGGAGCCCCCTCAGCCTGCTGGCACAGATCCTTCATCCCGCTGGCACAGACTTTCCAGCTTCCACCACTGAACTTTGGGCCTTGCCAGCACAGACTCGTGAAATAGGCCTACATGAGGCATTGTTGTGGACTTTGCGCCTCCAGCTGGACTCATCAGGGGCATTGTTATGGGCTCTGGGTCTTTTGCTGGACTCAGGCAGCACAATGCTGTGGGATCCAGGTCCTCAGCTGGATTCTTTGGTCCTTATGGACAGATTTCCTGCACTCTCTTGTCTATGATTCTTTGTGTGACTATTATAAATAATCTTATAATTATGTGTCCTCTGTTGTTCCCCTTGCAGAGCCCCAAACTACAACACACACTTACCCAGAAAAACCTAGGCCATCAAACATTCTTTTCCTGTGACTGCTGTCAACCACGCAAGACCAGTGCTGGTTGGGGCACCCCCACCCCCTTTCACTGTAAGTTCCTGTTTTCTTAGATTAGACGTTGCTGCTGCTGCCACGTTTCTTTTCCTTTTTTTGTTTTCTTGAGACATCATCTCTCTGTAGTTCAGGTTGGCCCTGAGCTCTCTATGTAGCCCAGGCCAGCCTGGAACTCGTGGCGATCCACCTGCCTCCCCCTCCCATGTGCCGGGGTTACAGCGTGTGCCGCCAGGCCCGGCTCTCATGTTTCTGAGCACGCGGGAGCGCTTGGCCTTGTCTTTCCTTCCGCTGTTCAGGCCCCAGCCTCATTCCCAGCTAAGCCCTGTGCCCTGCTCTCTGCCCGGTCCCTGTCACCGTCCCCAGTGACCACCCTCACTCTCCTTACCTCATCAGTGTTTCTCTTTTATCAGATCATTTCTGGCAAAATCCACACATGGTATTTTCATAACATAAATAATGGACTCCACTTCCTTATCTTCCAGAAAAACTAATCAGCAGATTGTCCACCTTCCTGTCCTACGTTTCTCTTCTCTGTGGACCTTTTCTAATAAGCCGCACTCATATGTAAAAACCGGTGCTCTCAAAACCCCCAGGGACCTCAGGTGCTAAGTCCCTGAGTCCTTCCAATCCACTTGACCTACACCCGGGATGTGACAAAGCTGGCCTCCTTCACTTGATTGGAACTTGCTGGACCCATCTTTCAGCAAGGTGCGGTTCCTTGTCAGCACCCTGGGTGTGTCTCCCCAGGAGTGCCTGCCGGTTCCTGTTTGTCTCCCAGCGTCTGAGGCCCCGCGCATGGCTGTAACTCATCCAGACACTGTAGAAGGCAGTGAAGCAGTGTGGACGCTGGTGTCCGGAAGGCTGGTGGGGCCCTGTGGGTAGAGCTTGGCCAGCTGTGGACAGGACTTCAGCCTTCTCTGGGTGAGGTGGGGAGCCCGGGAAGAGCTGCGGGGGCACCAGGGAAGCCATGGAGCCCTCCAGACTCCTGGCGCACCATGGGACCAGGCAGTACTCTGTTTCTCTCCTTACTCAAGGCGTCTCCTCCACTGCTGCTGTCTCATGGCCTTGGGGCAGGGTGGGGCCTAAGTCTTTTATTTTTGTCCCTTGGGTCTTCGCAGACCCGACAACTCGTATCACTGGCCAAGACTCAGCTGTTTCCGTAACTTTGTGCTCCTCCTATGCATGCCCCTCTCCTTACTCCTTGAGTCTTTTCACAGCTGATGGTTTTCAAAGGCCTCAAGGAAAATATGAGTTTTGTTTTATGTGCCATGGATTTGAAGGGCTTCTTCATGCTTTTCTTTTTTTTTTGTCTTTTTGAGACAGGGTCTTGACATGCAGTGCAGGCTGGTCTTGAGCTCACTTTGTAGCTCAGGCAGGTCTCAGACTCTCAACGATCCTCCTGCTTCAGCTTCCCGAGTGCTGGGATTACAGGTGTGTGCCACCACACCCAGGTGCTCATACTTTTTTAGATTCTAACCTTCTCATCCTCAGTGCTTCCCGACCCACAGAGAATAGAAAGCCACCCTTGTGCACACAGGCTCCCAGAGTGCACACTATGCCCTCCCTGCAGTCTGCAGTGGGTGCACCTGTTCACCGGATTTGCGCGTCCGTGCAATGCAGAGCCCTGTTCCCTGAGGTGCTCGCCCTCCATCTGGTCTCCATGGGCCCTCGGCAGGCCTCTGCTGAATGGCTTTGGGGCCCACTGACCCACGGCCCCCAGCGTGCTCCGTCTTCCTGAGCTCCTGTTAGGCTGCGCACACAGGCAGACTTCCGGGACACAGCCCCCAGTATTCACCCTCTCCAGAGACTCCGGCTGGAGAACGGGACAGGTCTCTGGCGATGCATCAGTAGCAGATATATGTACTTCTCTATATATACAGCATAGGACTGCTAGAAATACGAACTTCTCAATTAGCCAAAGGACAAAGAAAGTTTTAAAAAAGTGGTTTGGCTACTTCAAAATAGAACCATCGTAGATGTGACTCCGAGTTAACAAGCAAGAGGGGACCGTCCCTCCGCCTCAGGGCCTTGTGTCACATGTCACGCTCATCAGCCATCCACAGCTCCCACAACGCCGGCCCCAGCCATTCGCACTGAAAGAACTGAGCTTTGAGGAGTGACGGGAACAATCTGCA
The DNA here is from genome assembly GCA_004027595.1 of Dinomys branickii. Classification (NCBI taxonomy): domain Eukaryota; kingdom Metazoa; phylum Chordata; class Mammalia; order Rodentia; family Dinomyidae; genus Dinomys; species Dinomys branickii. The sequence continues at coordinate 36,005 of PVLD010011876.1, read as the reverse complement.
GTGCGAGTCTCGGGGAGCTCCCAGAAACCCTCCGAGTATACAGCCTTTCCTTCAGGCTTTACATCATGGGTAAAAACGCATTACCAGCTTTCACTGACTGTCGTGAGTTCCGGAGGCGAAAGCAGTAGATAAGGAGCGCTGCACAGCAGGACAGACCCTGTACGCCACGACATATACACAGTCAGTAAAGTATCTCACCAGTTTTCCGGTTGTCTTTGCCTTCATGGCAATTACTAGAGAGCTGCTGTCACTGCAGTGTGTCTTGGGTAGGTCTGGAGGAGAGCACAGGAGAGAGGTGCCCACTTTCCTTGCCTTCCTCCCTAGTTTCAGGGCGCCCCCCTTGGACGGCACGGTACTGGTTCCTAGTAAGGAAAAGGCCAGGTTAAGGTCCCTCATTCTTACCCGTCCGCGGTGCAGCGCCCTCAGTGGAGACAGCACTGCTGAGACTGGCCACACGCAGCACTTCTAGCTGAAACAGTCCAGTGTGTTAAGAATTCCGTTTCAGCCTGCTCCTGTGAAATGATCTGGCTTTCCTGACTTTGCTGAGAGGCTGGGTTGAAAGCTCATAGCCTGCAGGCTGGAGAGTCAGTTCCTCTCTAGAGAGGTAACTGCCTCACAAGACCTAAAGATACTTACACCTGGGAGTTCCCCAAAGCAGGAGCGTCTGACGACTACCCTTCCCTGAGGGGCTGGGGAGGTGTCTCCCTGCTCCTGGGGTCCTACTTGGGGAGATGGCTGCACAGGGAAGGTGATGCTGTGCGAGGCCGGGTTTCTGCCTCCCACACTGAGGCCCTGCTGATGCCGGGCTGTTGGGAGACAGAAGCAGCAGCCGGGGGGAAGAGCCTCTGTGGGGCTGTTGTTGGGCAGGAACAGATAGCAGGTGGACAGCTTAGGACTGGCCGCTTTGAACAGTTCTCAGTGGCTCAGGAATAAAGGGGCTGTCCTGGCCTGGCACTGGGCCCCAACGCTGGCCACGCCTATTAATACTGGCTTGCTGTGTACGTAAGGGTTGGGGCTTGGCTTGGTGGGTTTCCATACTAAAAGTCTTGCTGCCAAGTGAGTAGTTACTACCTTTAGGACTAGCTAGCTCCGAGATGGGTCTGCAAGGCCACAGATGGCCAGGTGGAGCGCTTCATACCTGCACTCTGGGAGGCTGAGGCAGGAGGCTACAAAGTTCCAGCTCAGCCCAGGGAACTCAGTGAGATCTTGTCTCTAAATTAAAAAAAAAAAAAATAGGCGAGGGATATAGCTCAGTGTGAAGGCTCTGGGTTCAGCCTCCAGGACTACAAAATAAAAGCAAAAACAAACAAGCCACAAATGCTAGGACACAAATACAGAAAAGAGAACACCGTGAATGTAACTGGCCCTGTGATGAGTGGGTATCAAACGGCTGAACACAGGGTCTCAGGAGGCGGGGCTGCCCAACCCTTCGCCTGTGAAGTGTAAGGTGACCCTGATGAGCCGCAGCAAGGCCCTCACGCGGGTTGCGTCCCCAGTCCTCGCTTGGGAAGCGACTCGGGCTGGGTGCTGTGGGTGTCTGACTGTTCTCGGTCAGCCCTCTGTCAGCGACCCGGAAACCCCGCCCTGCCCGGCACAGGAACTGGTCCCCGGATGTGTCTCCACATCCTGCCCCAGAGGAGGACGAAGAAGCCTCTTCACTGTTGTTGCTCACGGCCATCCACGTTCACGGTGTCCTTGGCACTGCGCACAAGCCACCTCTGTAGTCTTTTGAACTCGGGGAGCTGCCAAGCTCTGTAATTTGAGACTGGAAGTGAGCATTCTTTTTACATTCTTTTTACATTCTTACACCCGCGACGGAGTCAGTAATCCACTCATTTTAAAATTAAGGACTTATTACAAAAGTGAAATATTTGTTGTGGAAAACGTAGAAAGAAAATGTGTAGTAAGGAAAACTGTCACCCATAGTTACTCCTCTTGGCAGCAGTAATGTTACCATTTTTTGAGAGTTATGGTTCTATCTCTCAAATTCACCAAGATTTTCTTCTCCCCTTTGGGTCAGGAGGTAGAAATGAGGTAGGCCTGGCCAGGTGCACCCTTGTAATCCCAGTACTCAGGAGGCTGAGGCAGGAGGATGGCTGCAAGTTGGAGACCAGCCCCGGCTAGTGAGTTCAAGGCCACCCTGAACTAGTGAAACCCTGTCTCAAAAAAAGAAACCCCAAAACCAAATACCAAAGAAAAAAAGAGGTAGGCCTGCTATGAGTCTTTGCCTAGCTCTCTATATCTTTAATAACACTGGAGCCTTTTTTTTTTCCCTTTATGAGACAGGGTCTCCCTATGCAGTTAGGGCTGGACTTGTACTCACTTTGTAGCCTAGGCTGGTCTTGAACTTGAAGAGATCCTCCTGCCTCAGCCTATGCACGTGCTGGGATTACAGGCATGTGCCACCACACCTGGCCTGCCCTCTTCAAAGAATAATCTTCTCTACTTATTTAAAAAAGACAGTAAATGATGTCTTTACCAGCTACTTCTAATTATCCCTGCCTGGATGTTTCAGTAAATGACTTAGAACCTGGACATTGTAAAGTAGTCAGGTTACTTCGAATCACAACTACAAAAAGTCGTTAAAAAGTATATTAGGAGTTCGATATCAGTGTTCTTCCTGAAGCATTGTTTCCGTGCTCCAAAATTATGTTAGTCTTTGCTGTTATTACCTTTTAAAAAATGGCCACACCAGCAAGGCATGGTGGCTTCGGTAACACAGTGCTACAGGATGCTGAGATAGGAGGATTGTAAATTTGAGCTTAGGCTGGGCAACTTGGTGGCCTAGCACGACCCTTTTTCCCAATAAGTAGTACAAAACGATGGGGCGGTCACTTAGTGCAAAAGGCCTCAGCTTCATTCCTAGTGCCTCAAAAGAAAAAGCAAAGAAAAAAGACTAAGCTAGAAGTTATGAACCCTATAGAAACTGATTCAATTTTTTTAGCACAGAAGCCCCCTGCCCCTCTTCTGTGGTACAGGGGATCAAAACTCAGGGCCTTGTGCTTGCTAATAAGTACCCTACCACTGGGCTCTAGCCTCAGCCCAAGAAGCACATATATATGTGTGTATACATTTAAACATATACCACAGTACTGGGGCTTCCTAGACTCTCCAGGTTTCTACCTGGGCTCTGCAAAGGCCACTCTGTCTGAATAGGACCGGAGTTCCCTAGGACTCATTTCTCCTACCTGATAAGGTGTTTCTGGGTAGGAAGCAGGTGAATGTCAGGACACTGAGGTCAATGACTGCGAGAAGCACGTAAGCAAGTTTGACTTGGAGTGTCTATATATTCTCAGGGCCCCAGGTGGTCATGGTTTCTAAGGAAAAGGAGGGGTCTGGCAGTGGCAGTTTGGACACAGTTTTGGGAGAACCAGTCACTCTGCATCTTCCCAGGCATTTGGCATCTGTAGGTTGTGTAGGTTACACACACAGGTAAGCGCAGTTTAGGTCAGTGGCAGTGGGTGACAGGGAAAGGAACAAGTCTGAAACCCCGAGGTGACTCCCGGTTTGCTCCCCAGGCTGGGGTCCGGCATGTTTGTGGGTAGACTCAGGATGGGGTGAGACCTCTGAGGCAGCTACATACTGACAGACTCTGGCCTCACGCCACATCTAGTATGAGGGAAATCTCCCTAGGTAAATCTAGTACTAGAGCTCTACAGACTGCAAGTGAGGTCCACTCTCACAGATGTCCGCCTGGAGCAGGGCCACTTGGAGAAATCTGTCATAGTAACCAACTCTCAGGAGAATCAGTCCTATAGGACATTTGGCCATGCATTTAAAATCCCAGAAAATTTAAATCTCAGGGAGAAAGGATTAATTTTTGGGTAGTTTGGCCATCCAAATGATTATACAATAATTATAACAAAATATGTATCAGTTATTCTCTTAAAATAAGCACCTAGCTGTCATAAGAATTAGTGGAAGACAACCAACAGTACAGTAAGATAGCACAAAGATGTATATTACAAAGCAGCAGGATGGTCTAGCTGAAGCCGAACATGAACTCAAAGTCATTTCTTATAATGGTAGTCTAAGCATGAACGAACTGATATGAACTTATTTGGTTACACAGTCTGCATCTTCTTTATCACTGTGGTATAATTTATCATTACTCGATCCTGGCTAACTTTAAAGGTTAGTTGTCTGAGACTTATTCTCTTTGTACACTGTCTGAAAAAGAGATTTCCAAAAAGAGTATTAGAAAGCTCTTACTTGAGATAGTTGCAAAGATTATGTTTAATTCTGGCCAATGTCGAACTCTTGTCTGGAGTTGGCTCGATGACAGGGTAACAGCTGTGTTTATAAGAAAGATCAAAGTTTTTACTTAACCCCTGTTAGAAGCAAAGAGATCAGTGGTATTTTTTGTCTTTACTACAAAGAAGTAGATACACAATACAGCACTATAAGTGCAGTGGGTAGAAATGAATATTTCATAGATCTTTAAATCCATTCAGTTATTCAAAACTGGCAAGGCCGAGGCGCCTGGTGACCTCTTTTACTGAGCATTGTCCACAAGGATTCTGTAAGCTTATGTAAGCGTCACAAGTCCCAAGGTACTGTTAAAAATTAGTGGAGAAGGCAAATAACTATATAACAAAAACCTAAGTTAAACTGCAACCAGCAGATCCGCAGAAATTCCCAGACAAATGTCACAATCCTACCTAAGGGCAGCGAGTATGTTACTGAGGTAGTTCAGAGAACAGCTAAGAAGTTCTCACGGTGGACTGCATGCTCTGGGTTTTCTGTGAGGTCCGAGTGCACGCACGCAGAAGAAGCTGTGTTTGTTGAACTCAAGCAGTGGACAGATCATAAAATTGGATGCGTTTTTTGCTTTTGTGAAATGACATCTTCAAAACTCATAGCCTTTTATCGCATTGTTATGCTTAGGTAACCAATGGCTATTATAAAGTAAAATCTTGCTAATAAAACATGTGTTACAAAGGAATGCGAGCTGTTTTGAAATGCTTGCTAAAATGAACAGTTTTGAACCAGCAAGGTATGATGATTAAGGACACAGTGTCGTCTGCTGTCCTTGTACCTGAGCACACAGATGACTTGTAAAGATGCACAGGAGTGCCACACTGCTTCCAGGGCTCCAGCAGCCTCTACTGAGAAATGAGTCGGCGGAATGGCCATTTTCCCCCACAGATCTTATCTGGGCGCTAGTGAAGGCTGCTGGGGGAAGAATCCTGTGCTCAAGTCACGTCCAAGTTGCAGAGAGCGGTGGAGACGGTTCTGGCCCAGAACCAGTACAATCCTGTCTCCTGCTCGCTCAGCAGCACATGCGGAAGGAGGTCAGATTTTATCTTTACTTTTTTTAAAGACAAAAGAATGGAAAGATAGCAACAATCAAACAGACTTGAACCAAAATAACTCAAAAGCAGTAAAGGAAATACATAATTAAAGAGAAGATAGTAGGGAAATTAACAATGGTTGCTGTATTACATAATGTTATCTTGAAGTTGGTTACTCAGTTATACAAATAAAGGTGTGTACAGTTGATCACTCGGTTTTCTCCTCCCTCATCTCCATTGTTACCACACCCAAGCAGTCTGTCTTCCTTCTGATAATAACTGTACTTTTTGGTTGATTTACTCACTCGGGCTCTCACATTGGGAAGACACATGGCTGCTTCAAATTATGTTGTAACAAACATGGGTGCACACAAATTGCTATGGCACTAGGTGGAAAAGCACCCATCCTCAAAGACGGTAGATAGGCAGGGACCCATGTACACTATGGTCCGAAACACACTGACAAGCCTTTGAAGCCCTCGGGGATCCAGTTGAGTCCATGGGGTTGCCCCCGCCAGACTCCGCCCCGACAACGTGCTCCTGGGAGCCTGGTCCAGATCCTGAGTTTCCATGTAGCCTGCAGAGAACCCCCGCTCCCCGCAGGCTGCTGAGCTCCTTGTCAAGGCCCCTAGGGTCCCCTCATAGACCACCAGTGTCTCCCAGGAGGTTGCCTATCACTCTTTGGAGGCTATCCCCAACCAGCTTGAGGTCTGGGTTTGCACCCTACTTCCAAGTCTTTGCCTCTTCCCACTTCTCAATCTCCAGTACTGCTGCTCCCCCCCTCACACACCTGGGCATTGGACGCACTTATGATGCTGGGCACAACTGGCGTGAGGTCTTCCCCACCCATGCTCACTGAGGTAGTCCAGGGTATATACTAAGTTTAGTTATCAGTTTTAGGTGACACTTGGAGGAGTTTCTCAGGTCTTCTGTATAGAGAATGTTGTCATCTCTTGATCTACAGGACTGCTGTTTTTTGTGTAACTTGTCTCCATGGGTTCATACAAGTTTCATATTTGCAAGCAGTGTTAAGTCCCTCTCAGTGCTATAGAGAGGATCCTGAAGCCCGTGGTCTCAGTCTGTTGCTGTGTGGAACACATGCTGGGTGTAATGGGTGTCGAGTCTCAAGATGCTCACAGGGGGTTCAGGGTGGGATCTAGAGCCGGTCCCTCAGCTCGTGCTTCCTGCCTGGTGCTGGAGTGAGAAGGGCGCGGGACCATGTGATCCACCTCCATCTGCGGCTCACTCTTGCTGGTGTGCTCCAGTGCCCATTTGTTCATTAACGGGTTGGATCCCCAGGATTTGCCATGGCCCAGGGCTCGCTGCTGCTGCTCTCTGCTGGCAGCTGCTCTCACAGGGGACAGGTAGCAGCTACAGCCTCGGGGCAGGTGTGGAGCTGGGTGTGGGGGGCTGTGTACTTGTTGCTTTGTCTCTGCCTTGCCTCAAGGCCCTGATTAGGGTGGGTCACTGCAGAGTGGGAGTGCTGATGTTCCTTTTCATCATCAAGCTGGATTCAACAGCAACTCCCCATTGCCACTGCTTCTTTTCTGGGCTGCGCTTTCTCCACTCTGGTTTTGGCCCAGTTCTTACAGAGTTTCGCTCTCTTCTTGCCAGGTTGGGAGACCCTCGAGCACAGGCTTCCGAAGCTGAAGCTGCGAGTGTAGGGATGAGGGGGTGGGCCAAAGGTGTGTATGGAGTGGTGATTTTCTCTTTCTCCTCCTCCTCTTCCTCTAACTGTGCCATGGTGGCCACCCGAGCTGTTTCTCAGGAAGGAATCTTGTTTGCTGTTTCTGATGGCCTCGATTCTCATTTCCGATCCCTCCTGGGTCCAGAGGACCCACCTCTCTCCCTCCTGTCTTCCTCATGTTGCTCTAAGTCAGTGTCTGGGTGGTGACCCTCTGCGAGGGTCCTTCTCTGCTGCTTATCTGGTTGTCATCTTTCCCGAAGTTCCCAGATTTTGGATCATCATAAAAACTAGAAACAACTGTGCAAACCGTAGTTCCATTTCTTCTCCATTGACAGGAGATTTAGAGCAGTCACAGGAACATTTCTAGGTCAGTGTCAAAACATAGTCACAAATTACTGAAGAAACAAAACCAGAGTCCGTGGATGTGGGATTCCAGGTTTTGCCACAGGAGGGACACTGAAATATTCACCACACATAGGCCAAGTCATAAAAATAAAATGGGACATAGGAGCCTGTCACTTTGAAAGGAGAGGATTTCACTCTGACATCTTGTGACTTTTGCTTCAACAGTCTTAATATACATTTTAGCACATTAAAAGACTTTTCTTTCCACAATGTTTGTCAGTGAAGCAATCTTGAGGAAAATATAATTTCAACAGAAGGAAATTCTCTTAGACATAGTTATAAACAAAAATGAAAAAGAAAAAGAAAACCAGGAAGCACAGTATCAGGACTTGTGTTATTTATCAGGAAATAGAAGAGATGGCCAATAACTAATTCCTCCTGTCTCAGTCTAACATAAACATATTTTGAAGAAGTTTACGAGGATGAGGACTAGCATAATACTATTGGAAATAAAATACAATAAAGTTGAACAGAGTAGAGGTTGGAGAGTGGCCCTGCAGCCTATGTGTACGATCTTAAGAAAGAATAAGCATCCTTCACTCCTGGAACTAAGAGATATGGGACCCTCTCATCTCCTGAGAAGGCTTCCTAGCATCACTATCCAATCACAAGTGGAGCCACCAGGTCCACTTTGAGGGTAACACATGCTGCCTTTTTTGGCATCACTTTATTTACAGGGACCCCGTGGGCTAGTTCCCCAGGAGAACTCCCCTGATGGAAGGCAGTAGTCCCATTGGGTGACTTCATCAGGCAGCTTCTGTGACCTGGAGGAACCACATCCACTCCCGGACACATAGGCCCAATACCCTCCTCTTCCCAGTCGGCCCTACATCCAACTCCCTCCAGCTCTACAGCAGTTTCTCTAAGTATGAGACAGCAATTTTCAAATGCACTGGGACAAGGGATGCCTGTTTTAGATACATCCTGAAATGACAAATGTTTTTTACAAAAGTCACTATGGACAATGTAATGCTTCTGGCCTAGCTGATGCTTTCAGGGGTCTCTGTCCCACAAGAGACTCCGGCAAGGGACCATGTCACAGTTCCTGCTCTTTGCCTCCCCTCTGATAATCCCAAGGCAGCTAAGGGGTGGACTCTCTTGTCAGATAACTCGCTTTTACTGTGGTAAATAACTGTTGGAAATTGCTATGCAATATTTCACCTGTATTCCAAAGCATGTAGTTTACATCAAACATCTACATGATTACAAAAGTTCACTCACTTAATTTTTAATTACCTGTAACATTTTCCTACCCCTTAAAGGATAATTTTCTTGAATGCATAAGATACTTTATGAATAGAAAAACTGAATAAAAATATTTGCTGACATTATTAATAAAGAATATTTTCAAAAAATAAAAATTGTACAACTCTGAAGTAATATACACAGCTGTCTGGACTGTGGAAGAGAGATGTTGGATATTTTTCACTTACCTGTAATCACAGAGTCAGCTCTAGAAGACAGCGATTCCAATCCCCACTTACAAGACAACAGTGCATCAGGAAAGGCACGGACTTGCGGGAACTTGGTTTGCAGAAACTCGCTGCCATTACTACCTGACCAGCAGGACTTTCATCTTAAGCTTTTCTGACTCTGTCATGATGTGTCACAAAAACACAGCGTGGAGTCATACTTAATGCAGATGGAACGACCTTGCAGTGGGTGAAGCAGGTTCTGCTGCCTGTAGGCAGTGGCCCCGAGCACTAAAGCTTCCTGCTAAGGACCAACGTCCATGCAAATGGAAACTCTGAAGGGCATGGACCCTATGCCACGTTCTCAGGGCTTCTTTATTCCTATTTGGAGATGTTCCAAGACCTGAGATATCCAGTGCAGAGGGGTTTGCAGACAGCAAACGGGGGTGGGGGTTGGGGAACAGAATCAGTCACATTTTAAAGAAATTGCCAATCTTTTTTGGTATTAAACTGCATAATAAATTACTAAGGATACTGCAATGCCTTGTCTGTATAGATTGCTCATCAAATGTATACATGGACCCATCTATACATTCAACCAGATACACCGAAAAAGTGTTCTCTTTTTTAAGTGTTTGCATTCCTAAGAATCAGGAATCAGCATTTACTTATAGAGAAGACAGAAATACACCTTGAATAATCCCTTAACCAAAATCAAAAGTACTGTTTTCCTCTTCCTCTCCTCTCTGCAGCTGAGCTAAGTGAATTTAAAAATACATCTATATACACAACAGAGCAGGAAAATAATTGCTCAAAACATCAACATTTTATTTAACAAAACCACCAACTGAGACACTTCTAAAATTTACAATATATTTCATATAAAAATAAGGAATTCTCCAAAATATATAGTAGAAGTACGAAGTTTCAGAAGAGAAAGACGAGACAGTTCACGTCACACCTCAGTCACCCAGAAGGCCAACTTGCGGTCTCCCCCGGTCACACACAGCGGGAGGGTCCTGTGCCAGGAGAGGCCAGATCCCACGGGGACCGAGCCTGCGAGGACGGGCTGCAAGCACAAGAGGAGAAAGGTGACACAGTGAGCCTCGGGCTCAGCACAGAAACTCCCAGAAACAACAAGCGCACTGATGAAGGAATTATCACTGTTTCCAGCAAAAGCACAACTTAAAAATATACTGGGCGTGGTGGCGCATGACTGTGGTCCCAGGGCTCACAAGGCTGAGGCAGGAGGATCGCAGAGTTCAGGGCCAGCCTGGGCTATATAATGAGACTCTGTCTCAAAAACAACAAAACTGTACAGTGCCTGCCTTGCAAGTATGAGGTCGTGAGTTCAATTCTTAGTACCAAAAAAGCCAAAATCAAAACCAAAAAAACCCTCACCGCCCAAAACCAACAAAACAAAATAAAAAGTAAATAAATAAAACTTAGCTCAGTGTGAATATTCTGACCCCCAGCACCACAAACAAAAATAAAGGAAAACAAAGAAACAAAAAAACAAAGGGCTCCAGCTTAAAAATAAAAAAATAAAAACACGCTTCCTCAGAGGTGAGATACGCATCATGTACTTGTGTACATGGATATAACCCTGTAAGTATGAATGAACAGGATAGCAGAGCCTCACACCAACTACATGAGCAACATTAAATGAACACATTTAAATGAAAGAGAAAACACAGAAGCCAACAGGAGAAGTAAGCTTCTTACACTGATTTTGGCAAAGAAAAAAACGTTGCCACAGGTGATTTAAACACCAAGATGCCTTCTCTTTCCATTTATGCAGATACCACACCTAACAAACTGTAACCCTTTATAAATATCTTAGTTACTACAGATCTGGGGGCTCGGTATGATACCAAAGCCAAAGACACAAATTAAAAAAACACGTATGCCACAGAGGTGACAGCTCTGCATTACCTGAGGGTGCCCCAGGTGGTGGATCTGGAACTGGCTGCTCACTTTGCCGGGGTAACCAGTGGTGGCAAACAAGCTCTCACTAACTGTGGCCCACCTGGGAAACAAAGCGTGAGAACAAGCACAGTACCTTGCAGATAGCGGTGAGCTTTCCCAAGCCAGTTATTTCATTTCGCACACAGCTCTAGCTTTTACAACCCTAAATTTGTTCACGTGGTTTAAAATGGAAACCCAGGTTCATCAGTTGTAAATATTTCCCCACTTCGTGAGTGTTTATTCAGTGCTTAGCTGTCTGTCATCGCAGTAAGTTCCAAGCTACCCAAGGCTAACACTGTCTCTTCCTTATAATCAAAGGCAGAGTGTCATGGGAGACACAAGCAGCCACCAGATAGACACAACGTATTTCACAGGACAAAACGTCTAGTAACTACATTGAATGTTCACTGACATTTCTCAGGAAGTGAGTGATACAAGTGTGTGTTTACATTCCTTGGGATGAAATCAGTGCCTGAGGCACTGTGGACACTGCAGTTCACGGAATCACGTTTTCACAACATGCCTAGAACTGTAATAAGTGCAGTGAGGAAGACATTGACTAAAGAGGGATTCCTTCACATGCACACACGTGCGCACGGATGGCTGGTCCAAGATGTTGTTACTACCTGTCCAGCAGCCACCTGCCCTTTCCTCAGCAGCGTGTGTCCTACACTGGGGGGAGAGGGGCACAGGAGTGCTCCCTCCTCTTCTCTGACCTCACACAATGTGGGGTGAAGCTACAAGGCAGGTACTCCCACAGCCATGTTGCAACCACAAAGCTACAAGCCTAGGGCCATGAGCCTGGGGATGGCTCCCGGCAAGGATAAAAAGACTGAGTGTTTGATGGCCCTGCAGAGTTGAGAGGCCAGCCTTGAGGCTGCCCCCCCCCATACCCAAGTGCTGTTATTCACTGACTTTAAGACATATTACTTGCTGACATCTCTGAAATCAGGACATGAGTAGCTTAGAATCAATGGCATTTTCACACATAGTTAAATATATTTTGCTGTTAACAGTGGTATCCTCAAGTGCTATGATTTTATTGGGGACATTTTAGATTGGATGAAAAAACAGGATATTACAATGTTCTACGGGTTTTAGTCTGATGTTTGGTTTTCCTGTTATTTAAAGCTGAAAGTGGCTTAATGATAACGTATAAAATGGAACACCATGGAAAGTGAGCAAAGAAGAACAAAGTTAATGGAAGTGAAGCCCTGACATGCAGAAGACACACACTGAGCGGCCATTCTCATCCAGCACGCGAGGCTGGCGTGTAGGTGCAGGTCCGCACACATCTACAGCTTTACCGGCACCGGCCAGCAAAAAGGCATGGTGTGCTCCACATCACTGAGGTGGCACACGAGTGCTAATATTTCTTTTGTGAGCTATGAAGTTTTGCAAAGAAAATATTTGGAAAACAAATCCACTCCTTGTTAAGTCCACAAAATAAAAGCACAGACTTAGTTGGGAAAGCGAGGTAACCCTTACAATAACCCCTAAAAAAAAACAATTGGGAAAAGAATAAATCAGGCACAAAAGTGAGGACCAGGAAATATTCCAGTGGTGGCAAAGCACAAAGTGAAAAAAATGGAATGGCAACACCCACAAAAATGGCTCATTACCTGAACAAGAAGGCTCGGTCCAGGTGAACAGGTCTTGTCTCCTGAGGGTAACTAGAAAGCAGGATTTCGTATTTTGTCAATTATGTTTTTAAGACTCAAGCAGATAAAATTAAATCCAGGCTTTAAAGTTATTTTCCCTTTAAGGGCCCAATGGCAAGGGTCTGAGCATTCGATCACCCTGCAAAGCCAGCCTTGTGACTGCCCCTACCCTACTCTCCGGTACTGTTGGTCACTGACTTTAAAATGCATTACTTGCTCACATCTATGAAATTAGGGTGTGAGCAGTAACAAAATTCCAAGCAAGCATGGTGGCACATGCCTATAATCTGAACACTTTGGAGGATGAGGAAGGAGGATCACTGCAAATTTGAGGTCATCCTGGGCTACATACTGAGTTCAAGGCCAGCCTGAACTACCTAGTGAGACCCTGTCTCAACCAAACACAAAACAACAACAAAATTCCAAGTAGCTCTCAGTCAAAGTAGGTGAGGTGTGAGAGACACATGTTTTGCATCACTCTAGGGTACCATCACTTAGCGGAGCCAGTGTTGTTTCTAACATAAGTAAGTAATGCTGAGGTTAGAGCTGAGGAATAAAAGAAATCAGGTGCACAGGGAGGCCTAGGAAATAACCCAGTGCACTGTCCCCTCTGGCCCCTCCCAAAGCAGCAGGTAAGGCATGGTTATGTCCAACCCCACAGCTCTGGCTCTTCTGCTGGATACACCTGTTTTCACCCTAGAGGCCTGGGCATATAAACACCCCATGGGTCACTTAGCAATAGTTAACGATCTTTGTGTAAGTTAGAGAGATAGGGTGAGGAAGTACCTGGACCGCGTGATATCCCAAATCAGCCAATCATTTCCTGCAACTGCTCCAACTTTGAAGGTGTTTTTTAAACACCAGTGTGCTGACATTAGTGGCATCTGTTCAGATTCAAGAGACAAAATGGCCTGATGGGTCACAAGATCGTAAAAACGGATCGTTCCATTCTTCTCTGCAACCATCAGCTGTGAGACAGAAAATAAAAGGAAACTTAACCACTTATCTCGTAGCCCAACCTGAGAAGCAAGAGTAGATGCATGCTGTAATGCAATGTAAATACACTCATGTGACAAGGAAGGTCAAGGGCGTGGAATAAGGGGGGGCTGTGTAAAAAACTCCCTGCCAACACAGACGTACCTTAGAAAAGTGGCAAAAGGAGACGCAAGAGAGCTAAGTGCATCAAGAAAGCTTGGTGATGAGGGATGTGATGATCAGTCACTATGAAGGGATCAGCCTGGGCTGTGTCTCTGGGAGTCAGGTATGCTGTCTAGAACAGACAGGCAAGCACTTGTCTCTCAGCACAGATCAGCGTACGTTACCTCTCCCTGTGCAGTTTAAGTTTTTGCCCAGTGGAAGGCGGTGTGGCACAGGGGAAGACCACAGTCTGGTCTGAGGGCTGACTGCTGCTTCTGTTTAAAAAATGAACGACTCTGTCACACGACTGGCACCCTCGTTCCTACAACGGAGGTGCGAGAACAGCAGCTGCTGCGGGCATCGTGATGACTGCACGGGAAACGCCTGTGAGGGGCCCAGCCCCTTCCTGGCCTGGAGTAGCTTCTCACTTCAGCAGCAGCTCTTACTAATTCGTTTATTCTAAGATCCTGCTAAGATGTTGACACATTAATCTATCTGTGAAGTGCTGTATCAAATGCACAAATTCATAAGGTGAACCTTAATTTTATAAAATATGACAAGATGAAAAACATCGTTAAATTCAAGGCAGCACAGCCTTAGCATACGTGGTGGTGGAAGACTAGATCCAGAGACTGTCTCGACTGAGTGCTTGAATGAATGCTGGGAAAATCTCTCTGTCTTCTGTGAAGCTCTTTCTTTCTCAGAAGGTTCTTTTCATTTAGAGTGTAATAAGGTAAAAACACCTCAAAAGTCTTAGGCTCTGCCATTTCATCTGCCGAATGACCGGAGGAAGATTTTTCTCATCTATAAAGTGAGGGACAACTGCTTCAGACTCACAAAGTTACTGTACGGCTGGAATGTGACTGCACTTTAGGAGACCACCACGGTACCACAAACAGCATAAAAATACCGCAACTATTTCTAACAAGACAGGCTGCCCCCGGCTCAGGGATTTGGCAATCTTCTTGTTATTCACCCAGCACTGAGCATGTATCTTTCTATACCCTGTACAGTGGATTCGCATTATCTGTGAAAGTTAGGTGTTATAAGTTGTTCCAAGCAGTGACTCCTAGGGGAAATGGAGGATTAAGTTCTCTGGAGTCTCTTGGCACTTTTTCTCAAGACAGGTTCTTACTACACAGCCCACAGTCGTCTCAGACGCATGCTCCTCCTGCCTCAGCTTCCTAATGCAGGGATTACAGGTCACCTTGCCTCACTCATGTCATTTTTGCCAGCTGCTTAATATGCAACTTTGCGTTTCTGTTGAAAGACAGCTCATGTAACACCACAGGCCAGAAGAGCAACAGCAGTGCGGCTTATGCTGAGCACAGCCCAGCCGACTCCAGTGTCTCCCAGGCAGCACCTGATGTGCCTGGGACCTGTGCAGGGACACTTACCAGTAAAAGTGCAGCGATGTAAGACACACGGCACTGAGCCGATCCCAGAAACACACTTACTGATGATGTAAGGCAGAGTGACCCTTGTTCTACCCTAGGTGGGACTACACAGTATCTATCTCTGGCACCTCTAAAAATTGCTGTGAATACTGACTTTGGAGTTACAAAGAAATTTTAATGAGTAGATAAATTTGCAAATACAGAATCTGCATTGGAAGGATCACGTGTACACTCACACATGTAATCACGGCTAATTTCAACAGAAGTTAAAAGATAAAAGATGGAGCCGGGCATGGTGGCACGTCCCTGTCATCCTAGCACTCGGGGGGGCTGAGGCAGAAGGATCACCATGAGTTTGAGGCCACCCTTGGCTACATAGGTCAAATCCAGCCTGAACTACATGATGAGGACTTGTCTAAAAAAAAAAAAAGGATGGAATCTCATCTTACATAGATTCAACTGATTTCAAAGAGCTCTAGGACATAGGTAACCAGAGACGCCTCTCTTTGGCGGTACTGGGGATTGAACTCAGGACCCTGCACTTGCTAGGCAGGCGCTTATTCCACTGAGCTATATACCCAGCCCCTCTCTTTGTCTATCTCACTGGGACTTTGCTCAGAATGTGACTTCTGGGTTTGGTCTGCTGCCGCTGCCCGGTGGGAGCTGCGAGCTACTGACCACGCCAGGCAGTGGGCATTGACTGCTTACCATGTACTTTTTAAAGGATTCAACAAATGGTAACTCATTTCATTGTTACGCATTTTACGAGGAGAGGAGGAAGTCAGTTTTGGTAACTTGCTCAGCACCACACTGAGTGATTCCAGGCAGGGGCAGGTAACCTGAGGGCATGTTTTAACCACTTCCTCGTGCAACTTCCCTGTGTTCTAGGTTTCTGAGGCTTGCGGTGACACAGGGAACTGGGATTTGTAGGAGTATTAGTCAAGTAGGCAAGAGGAGCAAGCACAAGGTTTCAGAAACAACTTTAAGTTGTGTGGTATGAGTTAGTTCTGAGAACAGGAAAGGGGAGATGGAGCTCAACGAGGAGAGGACAACTGGACTTAGTAACATTGAAGAAAAGTGAACAATGTGCAAAAAGCTTGTGTATGGGGAGGAAAGAATTAAAGGTAACTTTGGGATTTTGAGTTTGTGTGATTTAGAACAGAGACTTCCAAACATTTGTTATGAAAATATAAAGAGGAGATAGGATAGGGTGGTATCTTTAGAGAAGAAATAAAAAATTAAGTTAAAGCATATGGAAGGGGCCTGAAATAATAAGTTAAGCATTAAGATATACATGTGGGGACGGCACTTCTTAATAAATGTTCTCATTTCTCATCTAGGTTAGTTTTTAAAAAGTAGCCTACTGTATTTACACGGGGTGATATTAACATTGTGGTAGAATCCTTGATCATGTTTTAAGTAGACTCATTGTTTGAGTGAAGAAATCTAGGCAAAAATAAAATTTAGGACCTGCATTGAGAAATAATGCCAATAGGGTTCACACAAATAAATGAGAACATTTCATTCATGTACATTGCAAATAGATCATATCTGGGCATCAGGTTTCACACTGGAATCTGCCAGAGGTCAGAATGATTTTGCTCAAAGCCCAGTGCACCTGCTGAGTGGAGACATGCATGGAATCGTAGGGTCAGAGAACCCATTTCCGTTGTTTGAGGCTGATCCTCCGTGGAAACACTGTGAGAATACTTCATTAATCCTTCTCTACGTCAGTATTCCACTAAGTAGATTTTTTTATTCCAACACTGTTATGGTTTGTGTCTAGATGTCCCTTCAAAGCCTCATATGGTCACGGGGGACAGGCTTTTTGGAGGTGGCTGAATAAGAGTTTGTGACTGCTTCTCAGTCCAGTGCTGGAAGTTGGGTCTGAGCACTGCACCTGCCCTAGGGTAGGCCACCTGCATAAATGTAAGGGACAGAAAGAGACTTGTCCTCTCCCCTTGTTTTTGCTTTTGCTGTCTTCGGATGCCATGAACTGCTGCCCCTCTGCCATGTGCCACCCTGCCTTGGAGCTAGCTGATTATAGACTGAAACCTTTACAAATTGAGCTAAATAAATCTTTTCCCCTTTAACTTTGGGTGTTGGGTATCTTGTCTCAGCAATGAGCAAAGTACTAAGACAGAACTTTGTACCAAAGAAGGGAGGTCACTGCTGTGACTATACCTGACCACATGGTTCAAGGGCCTTTAGGGATGGTTTGTGGGAAGAGTGTGGAAAGGTTTGGAGATGCTGGCTGAAAATGAGAGCTGGAACACTTTAGGCTGTTCTACACGGGAGATTCTGGTCAGAGTTCAGCAGACCAGAAGGCTGATAGAAATCCTGCCCATAAAGACCAGGCTCAGAAGGTTTCTGCTGGGAAGAATGGACTGCATTGGCTGTTGGACTCCAGATGATAAGGGTTATGGCTTCAAAGAATGTTTGTCTGCATTTTGTTTGTGCCCAGAGATTTTGCCCGAGACTGACAATAAAGGGTGGTGGATGAATCTTGTAGAAATTTCAAGGCAGTAGAATGTTGTGGCTGCGGCCAGATCAATTGTTGAGAAACAAGAGCAAAGAGCCCAGCAGAATGATTTAAAATGTTGTTTGGCCAGAAAGGAAGCTCCAGTAAAGCTATGGACTGCAAAGATAGAGAAGAGATCTTGATTGCTGAGAAAGAACAGGAGAAGAGAAAAGATGGCCTGAGAACATCATAGAAAGCAGCAAGATTCCACCCTTTGCAGCCTCGAAATTGCAGAAGTGAAAGACTTTGGTTTGAGAAAAAAAGCCCTAGAGCACCATGTTCGAGAATGGCAGCAGCCTAGAGAATTTGTTACTCAGAATTGGATTCAGAGTGCTCAGTGATCCAGGCACTTGATCCCTACAGCCAAGAGACAGGGCTACTGTTCCAGCTGGTAGCAGACTGTGGCAACATCCATATGGGGCTGGATTTAGGTGCATGCTGAATGGAAGAGTTGTGGGTTCAGGAAGGCTTCCACCCAGATTTCACAAGCTCTGGGATGCCAGGAAGCGAGTGGGCAGTGTATGAGGCCAAAGGTGCAGTGGAGAACTCAGAAATTTGGAGAAGCCAGGAATGTGGGTCATCTGGGGAAAACTGCAAGGAGGAAGCAGTCAGCCCGAGAGAGAAACCATGGGAGCTATGGCCGCTCAGAGTGCCACAGGGGTGGAGGCACCTAAGCCCTTTGGAGTTCACATCTTGATACTGATTACCTCAGATGCGACACATGGAACCCTAAGACTTAATGCTCGCCCTGCTGGATTTCAGACTTACCTTGGTTCCATTCTTTTATATCCCCATTTGTAACTTCTGGAATGGAAACGTCTGTCTTGAGCCACTGAATGTGGAAGTTTAACCCTCTTTTCACTTGTACAGGGGCTCATAGTTAACAGCTTGCCTTACATCTCAGAAGAGACTTGGGCCTTGGACTTTTTAGCAACGAAACAGTTTGAAGCTGTGGGACTTTGGTAACTCTTAGAGATGGACTAAATGCCTTTTGCATAAAGGGATGTGCAAGAGTTTTTGGTGGGAGGCAGGCTTTTAGGAGGCAGTTGAATCAGTTTGTGACTGATTCTTGGTTTAATCCTGGAATTAAGGGTGTGAGTGGTACACCTGCCCTAGGGAGGGGAGCCTACGTATAGTATGAGACAGAAGAGTCTTGTCTGTAGGTTATTGCTTTTGCTGTCTTCAGCCACCATGAACTGTTGCCCCTCTGCCATGTGCCAGCCTGCCTTAGAGCCAGCTGATTATGGACTAAAACCTACAAACTGTGAGTTAAATAAACCTACCTCCTTTTAACTTTAGTTGTCCAGTATTTTATATCAGCAACTAGAAAAGTAACTAAGACGAACAGTATCTGTGTTGCTGTATTTACATGGTTTTCTTCTTTATAATTCAGGGTGTAGTTTATAGTAGGGACCTTATTCAGTCTTTCACCCCCTATTTCAGTATCATGAGAAATAATCCTGGGAGGAATTCACAAACACAGTCTAAGAAAAGTTTACAGTGTAAAAAGAAAAAGACACAAAGTTGTTCAAGAACAGGGTAGTGCAGCTTGGAGTTGCAAGAGGTTGGGCCAATGAGGTAAAACACCGTCCTGGATTAGGAAGGAAGCAAAAGGCCACTGGAAACTCCTGAAGGAACGACCAGTAATAGTAGTAGTGGCCACTGAGTGAGATTACAGTCGGACCAAGGGCCAATGGAGTCAAAGATTTAGAAATAAAGGCGTGAAAGGGTAGTTTCAGTATTTTTTCTTTTATGTGGGACAGATGATCTCAAGCTTGTGGGGAGCAAGCCAGCTCTAGATGTCTCCAAATCCCCATTTTTTGCCTCTAGTTCTTACGTGTCCAAAGACAGGAAGCAAAAGACACGCCTTTGTAGGAGGGAGACAGCTTCCAATTTAGTGGGTGGGTGGGAGAATGTAGTAGTTAAGAGCAAGAACTACCATGCCTGGCTGCATGGGTTCCCATGCCAGCTCGTCCACTTCCTGGCCCCGGGGCCTGGGCAAGATGCTCAACCTCGATGAACTTCCCTATCCGTGAAGTGGGGATTACTAAAGACCTCCCCAAGAGTCTTGAAGAGGATAGAAAATGCTAACTCCGGGCCTGGCGTACTTGAACACTGTATTTTGTTGTGATTAACCAAATTCCTCCTTTTGTATCAACTTGAGGGAGGAATAGCTGGTGGAGGGAAAGGACGGAAGGTGCTAAGAGGGTTGTGAGAGCACGGTGCTGGGTGCTGATGGGAGCTCTGGAGAATAGCTGAGGGCGGCATCTGGAGATGAGACTGCAACACTTCGCCTCTGCAGAGATCCAACAGTGCGCAGCAGTGCTCATGATACCAGCAAATAAACTACTTGTAAACAGCTCCTGTTTTCCCAATGGAATGGAAGCTCAGGCCAGCTGATAGGAGTTCACAGTGGACATTTAGGACTTCAGAGAGCTCTCTTCTGGATGGAAATGGAACACCACTGTGGCCAAGGCAAATTCTCCTTATGTAGCCAAAGCTCTCCCTTTGTATACACTGTCACTTGGGGACATGGTTGTAACACTTCGTGTTTTTTTTCTTTTCAAATGCACACTGCTACTCGGACCACATGGGCATGAGTTCTAGACTGAAATCTGCCCAAGGTCAGGAAAAAAGTGAACTGCAAGTAACTGCCATTTGCAGATGGTGATCGCCAAAAACATTACCAGTTCTGGAGAACCCTGTCCAGACTCGACTAACCCAAACATGTGGTGCCATGTGGCCTCTGGGTGGGAAAGGCCTGGACTTCCCTCCTAGGTGGACGTACAGGCTGTGTCTGTGCATTCTCTTCGGATGGATAAAAGCCATAAAGAATAACCTTAAAATTCTCCTCAGGATGCCAGCACACACTCATACCAGGGGAGTGAAGAACAAAATGAGCTGTCTGCCTTCCTTCCAGGTTCCAAATCCTATAAAAGAGTAGGAGTATGTTAAATATGCTTTTTTTTTTTTTTTTTTTTTTTTTTTTTGCGGTACTGGGGATTGAACTCAGGACCTTGTGCTTGCCAGGCAGGCACTTATGCCACTGAGCTATATCCCCAGCCCAAATATGCTTGATAAATCACTGTGAAAGCATGAATGTCCATCAGTGTGTTCAAAGCTATTACCTCAGGCTGTACAAAGGCATTTGTACTTGATGCAAGTCTTCCGAGGATATTATAACACTGCTGCTGGGCACTGGGAACACAGCATGAGGAATCTACCTCACCAAACTCATTCTTCGCGAATAGAGTATTCACACACACTGATCCTTACTCTCTAGGCAAAATCCTCAGGGTTCTAGGTCATTCAGCAGGTAGTCTTCCTTCCCCAGCAGTCACTGTAAGGGTCACCCACCAGGGCCGCGGCAACACATCTCCAGCCCTGCCCTGGCACTTGGGCAGCATGATGCGACGGCAGCTGGGGGGCAGGGCCACCTTTCATCCTGTGTACCCCCTCTACCTTTGAGTCTGTCCTAGTACTGGTTCCTGGTGCATGTAATTTGTGTCTGGTTCACTTCAGCAGGCCCGGCGGCAGCCATGAGGGACAGCTACCAGACGGGTGTCCTCCCGTTCTCTCCCTCCTCAGCAGCTACACATCCCCAGTGAGCAGGGTCACTGGCACGACTTTGCTCAGGTTTCCTGGCCCCTCATCCACTCCTCCTGCTGCTGCCGTAGTGTCAATACAGCTTTCTCCCTTGGCCACTGTACAGCATCGTGGCATAGCTGGCATGGTGGGAGAGACGGTGGCAAGGTGTCCCTGGAATCTGGCTCTTAGGAACAGAACATTTAGGGCTGGGACACAGCACTGTGGGGCGCATGCTTTGCATGTGAGGCCCTCAGCGCGACGGGCAAACAAATGCACCAAGATACCAGGAACCATGAACAAAACCATTCGTGGGAGTGCCACTGACTGTTTCTTCTGTCTTACAGTTCATGTCCTTTTAGGACTGTGAAACAACTTCAAAAAGCTTCATAAATATAGTCAATAATGCACAAAGGCAGAAATTTATTTCAAAGAAAGTAGACATTAGATAATGCTGGGCTATGTCAAGTGACATTGTATCAAGTATTTTTCTTTGTTGTAGAACTTAACAGCATTTTATACTTTATCATTGTTACACATAAAGTAATACAAATTTTTTTTATACTTATCTACTTTTAACTATCAGAAGTCTACTCTTTTCTTTTGCCAAATTAATACTTTTCATCCAATTTACTATAAAAGGGAACAATTATAATTTAACTGAGGAAAGGCTCACCCTTACTAAGGGTTTGCCAACTGTGTTTCTCTTCCCACACTGAGTGAGTAGATTAATTGTGGTGATGGAGTCAAGTCTTTCTTTTCCAGGGTCATTTGCATAGTAACATGCTGGGCTAGCAAACATTTTAGCACTACTTAAGTAAGTCTAAATTTTTCTTCCACATGCAGCGAATACTGGAATCCTATTTTAATATGTATGTGGTTTTTGTTGAGTATTATATAAAATGAACAAATACATACCAGAATATTTTCATGATCCACCCCCCCTTCAAATGAAGGAAACAAAAGTGGTACAAATATGAATATTATATAAAATTAGGTCAATTAATGAAGTGTATTCATGTACAAAGATCCAACTTCTACCTAATTTTTAAGCAGTATTTTATCCTGAATAGAACTGATGCTGTTTTAAAAACAAACTTAAACAAGAGCAGGGTGATCGAGATTACTTTTCAGGGGAACAGAATAAAAATGATTTATGGTTTATAATTATATGGTTATTCAATAATCCTCAGTGGTTACATAAATCTAAGCACTAAGTATGCAAAGTACAACAAACTGGGCTGGAAAAGCTATCCTAACTAAATTAGCTACAGATGGTACAACTGGAGTCATGAAGTCTTACCTCCCTTTTAATAGACTCCCTAATTAAGCCTTTCTCAAGTCCTTTTGTGAGCTCAGCTCAGTTTTCTGTGTCTTACTTGGTGGTTCATCTTGTTCACACTAGTTCTATCAGGTAGAGTCACATTTCTAAAATGTGTCCCATGCAGAACAGAAGTACGCAGAGCTTCACCATAGAGTCAGAGAGAACGTGCTCAGTGAGGACAGCGCCCACGCCCACAGAACCTCTGGAGCCACAAGGCGCTCTGGTCCCTCCCTCCCAGTCCTCGTTCCTTTGCTCTTTCATAGAAGGCACCCACAACACTGACACCATTGCTGACTTTTGCCTGTTGCTTAGTATCATATACTACGTAGTTTTGCTTGATGTCTTTTCTTATTTGGTTCAGTGAGATTTGCCAAGAGCTGAACATTGTAATCTTTTCATTTTCATTGCTGTGCACAGTATTCTGCTAATTAAACACACCACAATGTACCATCTACTGATCCTGCTGCTGACAGTGAGGTTCTTTCCAAGTTTTGGTCATTAACAATAATGGGGCTATAAACCTTCTTGTACACATATCTGATATTAATGAGTACAGTTATCTACAGAACATCCCTTAATCTATACACACACACACACACATACACACACCTACAAGGTACATACCCAGGAACTAACTGTCAGATCAGTTTATGAATGTGTTCCACTTTAGCTGGTAGATATGGTCAAATGGCTTTCCAAATTAACTGCATCTCATATCCCAGCCCCTCCCATATTCCTTTTTTAATTACCAATGGAAAAAAACTCAAACTTTTTCTTATTTTTAGACAAAACCAATCTTGTAACAATGACCTGCCTGAATGGCAAAAGATACTGCTTTCCAGTCTGGTCTCATTTTGTGAGACCAGTTTCTTGAATTATCTCCTTTCTTTCGTCTTAGGTTCTTTTCACATGCACACGAATGGATACCTTCACATATATTTCAAAATGCAGTGAACAGAGTGAACAGAAGCTTTCTACGCTGACCTGGCAACAAACTCCCCCTTTTCCCTGCCGTGGACTGACAGGAGAGGGGTGTTTCTCCCTAACATGCTCCCGCATGCACGGTACACAGTTACCAAGAGGCAGCAGCACTTTTTTCACTTAACAAGCCACCGTTTGCTCATTCATGTACACGCACAGTTGTTAGGATACATCTGACAAAATACACGTGAGAAAGCTTCAATGAAACAAGCTGATGCTAAGTAAGGGTAAGTCTCTAAAACAAAACATCTCTTATGTCAGAGAGTTACACAAGGTAAAACAGAAATCATCAAAATCTAGATGTGTTCTGAATTTACATTGTTTTAAGTATATTGTTTTCACTGATGACATTTTATTGTGGTTGTTGCTCATACAAAAAAAGAACCCAAGAAAAACAAGAAAAGAGCTGTAATACCCACAGCTGGGCTCCAGCCTTAGGCAGCAGCCAACCCAACATCACCACTGGCAGATGAGTTTTTATGTACTGCGTATGTTGCCAATTAAAAGGTTAGTAGGAATGTTTTTAAAATGATTTTCTGAGTTTACTGACTTTGGTGTTTAAAGAAACTACTAGTCTAGATCAAGTCAGATAAGAGGCTCCTACTGTAACAGAGAAACAAATTCAAATTTGGAAATTCAGGTTTGAGTATTTCTAAATTTATTTATTTATTGATAACTTTGTTTTGTAACAAATATAATTACCTGAAAGTCAATTATTTTGCAGAGAAGTGTATTTTTCAGGAAAATGGAATATCACAGAGAGAGTAACATTCTCAACATAAACGCATGAAAAGATAACAGACCGTTTATAAAAGCATGGTGCAAATGTTATCAGGTTAGACTGTGTTGGCCCCAAACCAGGAGTTATATGAACTGTACATGTGTGAAATGAGTGTCGTGGTACAAACCTGAAATCCCAGCACTTGTGAGGCTGAGGCAGGAGAAGGCTCATGAGTTTGAGGTCAGGCTGGGCTACATGAGAGTTCAAGGTCAGCCTGAGTTACACAGCAAGACCTTTACTCAAAAAAAAAAAACAAACAAAAGATGAAAGGAAACAAAACAAAAATAGAAAATAAATGAAATATACATGTTTAAATGTTTGTAGAAAAATTTCAAAATTTCAAAAGAAAAGCTTTTAAGGTGAAGTTCACCTGCTAATATTTTAGAAGCCAAAACTGAAGGAAACAAATGTCATTGGATGATTATGGCATCACTCTTCATGTGAAATAATGATGTGAGCTATAATTTTAACGAATATTGTCCCCGTCCCCACATCATGGTCCTAAATAGGTCTCTCAGAAATTAGAGTTCTCGCAAAGTGGAGGAATGAGGAGCAACTGGATCCAAGATTATGAATTATGGTTTACTTTTAATAGTTTATTGCTGAAGTTTTAGCCTCATTTCCAGCTGAGTGGTTTTCAGCAGAACAGTCAGTGTCCCTCCCATATGGTATTTAAATGTTATTGCCCTGCCTAATTCATTGAAAGGGCCCATAAATATGGTGTTGCACAAGGGAGATAGTCGGCATTCTTTTAATTGACAACTAGCAGAGGCAGGACTGAGAATGCCAAGAAAATTTCCTAGGTAGTACTCTGTTCTTTTTTCTTGTTTGTTTGTTGTCCATTGTTAACTGGCAACTCATTGTCTGCCAGGAAGGTCATTGTAGAAGGAAATTTCTGATACCAAATGTTTTTGACAACACAGACAAAAGGAGGAATGGATGACATTAAACGACACATCTGTATCCATTTGGCCCTCTGTGACGGAGAGAGCGAAATGTAAACCATAACCTTTCTCAAACACAAGACCAGAGCTCAGGAATCGCTGTACCAATCGATTAAACATGAGAGCAAGACACAGGAACACTACAGGGGTGGGGTTACCAGGCCGAGAGAGCACTTCCCACCTTGCCAGGGACAGGAATGGGGCTGCCCATGTCTGGACGCACAATACAGGTTTCACTGAGCTTGTGATGGTAGGATGAAGACTGCCCTTCTCATTCCCAAATAAGTAATCACTAACTTACGCATTTGGTTGCAGATGACTTCATAAAATCTATGCCATGGTGTATTTCCTTAGTAAGTGAACACATAATTACAAAGAAAAGCAAAACAAATTACAAAAGAATTCATTGTTAAATTATGAATTTTTTTTTTTTTTTTTGCGGTACCGGGGATTAAACTCAGGACCTTGCACTTGCCAGGCAGGTGCTTATTCAACTGAGCTATATCCCCAGAAAGAATTCATTTTTATTTTTATTTTTATTTTTTTAAATTTTTTATTTTATTTTATTTTTTTTTAAGAATTCATTTTTAAAATACTGTGGCTAAGTGCTCCCTGCCCCCCATTAGAGGTGTAAATCCCAAGTCTAGGTGTTAGACTGATCACAGTGGACAGTGGGTTTAGTAGGTTATAGTGCTGAACGAGCTTTGTCAGTTTAAGTGTCAGTGTTCCAAATATATTCAGGAAATAAAAGTGGACTTTAAAAAAAAAACTTCAAGTCTACTGTGCAAGTAATAATAATCAGTTCTAATATATTAGCATATTAATTATCAAAACAATGGATTATCTTACTGAAGTTGGATTGAGCACAATGAAATGTGTACAGTGAGAACTAATGGCATACGCTTATAATTTTACCTTTCGATAGTTAAAAATCAGTCAAACCCAGAGGTAACAGTCAAAGGCTATATTTGGGGCTTGGACAGAGGAGAGGGAGGGACTGGCCTGCTTCAAACTTCACACCGATGAAGCTGAAGCCCTTACTGCTGTACACCTTCACAGAGCCTTCAGGACACAAAGGAAGTTATCTAGGCTCATACGCTGGTGGTTTGTTGTGATTTCTCAAAATCATGACTAAATTAAGCAGAAATGACACATTTATCACCACAGGAGTGGGGCTCTGAGGCCGAGCCACAGCAGAATGACTCTCATTAACTTACCCTGAGTTCTGAAGGATGGGAGCTGGGAAAAATCTGTTGCATTTAAAAATCGATCTCAGAACCAAATCCTGAACTGCAGAGAAATACCATGTGGTCATTTTCAAACAGATTCTACGCAATGATTTCATTTTGGAGGAATTTAGAGTATAAGGACTTTTTCTTTAACGAACATAGCATAAGACAAACACGGGTCACATCACCTATGAAATTAAAAAAATTTTTTAAGAGTAGAAAAATTTACTGGAGAAAAAGAATGGGGAATAGGAATGGGGAATAGGAACAGGCCCTGAGAGACAGAAGGGTCCCAAGTGGGCTGCCAAAGAGCTGCCGCTCAAAGGCAGTTTTATAAAGCAACATCATGAGGCAGGTACAACTTGGGTCAAAATTATAATCACCCAGGAAGTCTAGTTGCAAGTCTAGTTGCAGAGTACACGGGGGACATCATTAACCTTGTTCAATAATCTGTTGTCTTAGTCTTGTCTTTAGTCTTAGCCAAGAAAAATCTTGACAAACTTCACAACTTCAACTTGTACTACAGAAAGAAGTCCTTAAGCCACCATCAGTGGACTTTCAAAATCAACTTGAAAACTTCATGTTTATAAGGGTTGCCCAGCATGGTGGCGCACGCCTGTAGTCTCAGCACTCGGGAGGCTGAGGCAGGAGGATCACTGCAAGTTTGAGACCAGCCTGGGCTACAAAGTGAGCTCAAAGCCAGGCTAAACTGCACAGTGACACCCTGTCTCAAAAAAGACAAAAATAAAAAAAAAAAACAAAAAAAACCCAAAAAAGTAAAAACAGCCAAGTGTTTATGTGTGAGTCCCACTGATATAATTTACTTACTATACCCACATAAGGGCCACATTACTGTAATCACTGATGTGGTGACATACTTTATCAAGCACTGGTTTTATATTTCGGCTACAAGGGCACAAGAAAAAGAACAAGGTGCTGACTATGCTTTGAGTGTGATCCCTTTGAGTGGTGTTAACAGAACCCAATCATGTGGAATTTTAGAAAATTCTCCTGTTGCTCTATTGATTTTCTATTACAACCTTTCATTAACTATTCTGTTCATTGAATTAGAAAGTGTGTACAGATGTGATCAACAGGTTTTCATATACTTTTTAGACAGTTCTTTTAAACACATAGAGTTCTGAAGTTCTATTGACGGGAGGTGAAGTATTATTAACCTCTTGTTCTTACAGAATGGTACTGTTTCTAAAGAATTTTTTTACCTAACATTTTTTCTGATATTTCAAAATTCTACCCGTGCTCACTGTCAAGCTGGCCTAGAGCTCGGCAGTGACTGTCTGTGTTTGGTGCGGATGTATCTCCTGTGTTTCCTGGGTCGACTTGCAGCTCTGGGCCTTCTGGTACTGCCGCCTGAGTGGTGCAGTTACACGTTACACGTCACCATGCTGGTGGAGTAATTGCTCTCGATTAAGAATGTGACAAAGTACTAGAGGGAATTTTAGAAGACAACCAGGAAGTTTTACTTCCTGAATTAGTTAACATTATAATGAATGGCAGAAATTACACTGATTTCACTTCGTGCCTGGAGGTACTCGGGCATAGCCGACACACTCCTCACCATGGCCGACCTTCCAAGGGCCTCCCTGGCCTACCTTCAGGGGGCCCTTGGTCCTCTTTTTTCTTCTTTCCACAGATACGTTAAAACGTAACATGTATCTGTTACCTCAGGCAGAATGGGGGAGGAACATTTCAGCCTAATTATGGATCTTAGACTCTCAAACGTACCTAAATAGGTGGTAGGGCAAGAATGTAGCTACTGTGTGCCACACGGAGTGTATGTGACAAGCATCGTTTATTATTGGCTTAATGAGCATTGAAAGGTAATTTAGAATCTTGCTTTCCACTGATTTAGTTACACTCCTAAAAATAAACTTTATTCTTTGTTATGTCCTATTCCTTCTCCTGTTGTTGACAAAGATTCCATATTTTTATAGAGAGGCAAGGACACATTATATGTCTTTAATACACTAGCCTTAAACTAATTCCTTGGTTTTTAGACGTCGGTTTTTCCTTTGCCATAACTTTTATGTAATATTTTAAAAGATTATTAAAGGTTAAGGCGGAGGAGGAAAGGGATCTTTTGTAGTCACAGTGAGTACTGGGCTGTCTATTTCTTTTGTACCTCCCAAAGCACTAAATGTTGGCTATATTAAATGTTTAATAAATACTTGTTGATCTGACTTGTTCTTACAGAATGGTACTGTGTCTAATATACAAGAACATCTGTTATTTGGCTTTTTCAGGGAATGAGATGTTCTGCATTTGTGAGTTTGTAAAATAATAAGCTTAACCCATTATACACTGAAAAACCACTTTAACCTTTTTTTGAAGGCAGGAGGCAATAAATCTTTCTAAATGAAATGTACTTCTTTACCTCTCGAAGATCATTATTATTTTAATTTTCTTTTGATGTTCATAACTTTGAACATCTGCAGGTATATTTACTATGGGTATGCAACAAACAACCGCACAGAAACCAATGCCAGCATTTACAGCAGCTTGAGTATGTGCGTGTTATGGTTGATACATTGTGGCAACTTGGGGAGTCCAGAGGTTTGGCTGAGTGATTCAGCAGGAAGCCAGGGTGCTTACTTTGTATACCCTGAGCCTGTGGAAGTGGAGGGCATGGAGGTTATGTGAGAGCTACACGCCCCCTGGGTAGGTGTAGGCTGTTTACAATGTAGGGGAGAAAAAGAGGCTGCTTCAGCCAGTCCTCCTTTTCGCTGGTTGTTTTTGCTGTGCTCTGCTGCCATGAATGTTTGCCCTCTGCCATGTGCCACTCTGCCTCTGAAGCAGCCAAGTATGGACTGAAACCTCCACGAACTGTAAGCTAAATAAACCTTTCCTTTCTTCATTTTGGGTGTTGAGTATTTTGTCTCAGCAACAAAAGTAACCAAAGACAGAATTTGGTACCAGTGGAGTGGGGTTGTTGCTGTGACTACACCTGACCATGTGGTTCAGGAGCCTTTGGAAATTGTTTGTGGGAAGAGTTTGGAAAGGTTCAGAGATGTCTCCTGAAAGAGATGCACTGGAACGCCTTTGGCAGTTCTGTCTGGGAGATTCTGGTCAGAGCTTGGAAGACCAGAAGGCTGATGGAAATGCTGCCGGTAAAGACCGTGTTTGGAAGGTTTCTGTTGGGAAGGACTGCATTGGTTGTTGGACTCCAGACAATGTATGTTACGGCTTGGCAGAAAGTCTGCATTTTGCTCGTGTTCAGAGACTTTGCCTAAGACTGAGATGAAGGGCAGCAGCAAACTGATTAATCTGGCAAAAGAAATTTCAAGGCAGTCCAATATTGGGGCAGTGGCATGGCTTTTGTTGGGAGCTTTTAGCCAGATTTATATTGACAATCAAGAGCAAAGAGCCCAGCAGAATGATTTAAAATGTCATGAGTTTGGCCAGAAAGGAAGCTCCAGTGAAACTGTGGATTGCAAAGATAAGGCTGAGGAGCTCTCTACTGCTGAGAAGGAAGCCAAAGAGTGCCATGTTCCAGAATGGCGGCGGTGGCCACACCAGATTCCAGAATGGAGGCAGCAGAGAGAATTTTTCCTCAGCATTGGATACAGTGTGCCCGGCGATCCAGGCACTTGACCCCTATGGCCAAGAGAGAGGAAAGTTTGGCTACTGCTCAAGGAGGCAGCAGACCTTGGTATCATCCACATGGCCCGGGCTTTAGGTACATGGTGAATGCAAGAGTTCTGAGGTTAAAGAGGCTTCCACCCAGATTTCAGAAGGCCTGGGAGGCCAGGCAGTGTGCCCTGGAGAGGGCAATATGTGAGGCTGTGAGTGTGAAGCAAAAGGTGCCCTGGAGATCTCATTAGTTTAGAAAAGCCAGCAACGTGGCTCATTGGAGGAAAGCTGCAAGGAGGGAGCAAAGCAAGCCTGAGAGAGAAGCCATGGAGGCTGTAACCACCAGAAGTACCATAGGGGTGGACTCATGCAAGCCCTTTGGAGCTCACAATGTGCAACAAATTGCTTCAGATGCTGGATGTGGAATTACAGGACACAATGTAAGACCTGCTGGATTTTGGAACTGCTATGGTCCCAATGCTCTGTATCACCC
Organism: Dinomys branickii; assembly: GCA_004027595.1. Classification (NCBI taxonomy): domain Eukaryota; kingdom Metazoa; phylum Chordata; class Mammalia; order Rodentia; family Dinomyidae; genus Dinomys; species Dinomys branickii. The sequence goes on along the minus strand of PVLD010011876.1, from coordinate 5,595 downwards.
TGTTTGTACCTTTTGGAATGGTAATGTTTATTTTGTGCCTTTAAATGTTAGAGGAGTTTAATTTTCATTTCTATAGGGGCAAAATGTTATGGTTCTAATATAAGCATGTTTTTGTATTTGGAAACTGGTTTAAAGAAATGTGTCTGGTTGCCAAGTTGACAAGGGGTGGAATGTTATGGTTGATACATTGTGTCCACTTGGGGAGTCCAGAGGTTTGGCTGAGTAATTCAGCAGGAAGCCAGGGTGCTTACTTTGTATACATCCTGAACTTGTGGAAGTGGAGGGCATGGAGGTTATGTGAGAGGTACATGCCCCCTGGGTGGGGGTAGGCTGTTTACAATGTAGGGGAGAAAAGGAGGCTGCTTGCAGCCATTCCTCACATTTGCTGGTTGTTTGCTGCCCTGAACAGTTTGCCCTCTGCCATGTGCCACTCTGCCTCTGAAGCAGCCAAGTATGGACTGAAACCTCCACAAACTGTAAGCTAAATAAACCTTTCCTTTCTTCATTTTGGGCATTAGGTATTTTGTCTCAGCAACGAAAGAAAAGTAACCAAGACAGTGTGCAAACACATGCATGCATTAGCGCACATGCATGCGTGTGCACATGTAGCTGTTATGTACACCAGGCAGAGACAGTGAGCCAGAAAGAAAAGGGTGTGGAATGTAAGACGGAACAGCAGCAGTCCCACTTTATTTGAGAACTGGTCTCCTTCAGAAACACACCTGGGCGATGCTTCTTTTCTTCGGTAGCAGTACCTTTTTCCTAACGAAGGTGACAGATGACAACACAGTGTAACATGCAGTCCGCTATGCTCTCCCTCCTGTGTGCCCCCCCCCCGGCACTGTGCCAACTCCCGTGGACACACTGACTGCGGGGACCCTGCCAGGGAAGGGTCGGAGTGCACCCCCCACCCAGCTTTCTAGTCTTTCCTTGTAGAAGAGCCTGCTCTAAGCGGCTCTCAGACCCTCTGTGTGGTGGGCACTGCCGAGGCCACTTGGTCCTGTGGCAGCTCACACTCACTCTTCCTCGTCTGGACTCTGCGCCAAAGTGCAGGAAGGAGGGATGCGGGACCTTCATTGCAGTAATAGCCCTAGAGTGTGCTGGCAAAACTCTTTCAAAGAACTAAATTCTTCACTAGTAGAGGGCAACACCTACAGACATGACTAAGCACAATTATTTTATTAAACTAATTTAAGTAATTAAAGTAGAAACAGTATACTTTAAGAACAAGATTACTTGAGTTCCTCCTCTAGAGTGGGAACCGCAAGCGAACCTATGCAATAAAATTTCTAAGGACTAAATGAGTTAATACATACGCTCAGAATAGTACCTGGTCACACATTATGCCATAGAATCACAAACCACTGAAGGGTGGTTCCGGCAGCGAGAGCTGTGTTGGGTGTCCTAACAACTGGGCACTGCAGGCATTCGGAGGCGACACCAGCAATGCCAGCTGTGTTGTAGAACCTCTGAATGACAGATACACTTTAGAAACGCAGCCGAAGGAAAAATTGCAAGGAAGAAGATATGTTTTTTGCAATGCTTGTTAATGATTCATTCCAGAGTAACAGAGAATTATTTTATATACATATACAAGCTGTCTGATCTCCAATAATATTTTACACTTTCTGAACTTGACAGCCTCCTGTTTGTTTGACCTATTACCCCTATTTTGATGAACATTATTTCACTTTTGCCTCTCCTATTTAATTCTGTTCTACTGCTACAAACTAAGAACTTTCACTGTAGCTCTGTAGGTTTGCTCAGGGCTATGACACTAAATAACTCCAGGTGGCACCGTCTACACTGTGCTGCACACTAACAGAGGCCTCGGAACCCTGAAGCTTGGAAGCCTGGCCTCTGCCTCACATTTCCCTGCTGTTTTCTGATCTCATGCACTGTAAAGTGAAACAAAGACACATTTCCTCTCCCTGCGTGTACAGTCACCTCTGAGGACATACGCAGTACGCTGTGATTCCATAACAAACATTTTTGCTTTTATGGAATACAGTATATAATACAAGTAAGGTGCTAATTTCTTTATAATTATACATCTGGATAGGCTATGTTTTCAATGAGTTTTACTTAAGAGTGCATTATACAAATTAGATTTTTTAACGAAAATGGTATTAGGAATAAAAATTTAAGTTTTAAAATAAATTTGTATGGATCACACATCAATAAAAACAGATGGACTTAGATAAAATTTAACCTATCATCTTCCTTAAGAATAGTCCATATTTTGAGTAGTACCTTGGTTCATAATATGACTCTATTTTGTGTGATTCAAAACTTGGCATTTTTAAACAAAATATATAAATGTTATGAGCCAACTCAGAGGTACATGTTGCTCCAAAATGGTGTTTCTAAGCCCACAATTCTGCCTTCTGATTATTAATGCTGTGTCTGTCTTGGAAATAGCAACACTGAACATCAGAAAATAGGTAAAGGTACAGACCCATAGGAGAGAGGTCTTTCAGAACTGCTTTGGACAGTGCCAAGAACAGCGGGCTAAGTGTGCCCATAGCAAGGGGAGCACTATGGCGGGGGGAGGCACTGAGGGTGACGAGCTGCCACGTGTCTTTTACTGCAGTGTTTCTTCCTTCACAATAACAAACATTTGTTATTCTGTGTTTTTAAAATTATAGCCATCTTAGTCAGTATAAAGTGGGGTCTCACTGTAGTTCTGATCTGCAGTTCCCTAACGGTCAGTGACATTTAGCATCTTTTCATGCGCTGATTGGCCATTTATGATTCTTTGTGGAGTTTGCAATCCAAATTCTTTGCTCATTTTATTATTTGGGTTGTCTCTTTGCTGTTGAATTGTACGAGTTATTATATATTATGAACACAACACTCTTAATAGAGTAAGATTTGCGAGTATTTTCTCTCCTCTTGTAAGTTCTTTTATGTCTTGACAGTCTCCTCTGATGCCCAAAAGGTTTTTATGATGCTTTCCAATTCCTTTTTCCTTTGATATATGTGCTTTTTAATATTATATTTATGAAACCACTGTCAAGTCCAAGACCATGAAGATTTACCCTTACATGTCCTTCTAAGAGTTTCTAATTTTAGGAAGACAGACACTGGGGATTTTTCAGCTGTTTGCAGGGGAAATTGGTCTGCAGTTTTCTTGTGATGTCTTCTTTAGCGTTGGTATCAGCGATGCTGGCCTCCTGATGAACTAGAAAGGAGTCCCTTCTTTTCCGTTTCTTCTCTCACTTGAGAAAGACGAGTGGTAATTCTCTAAATGTTTGGTGGAATTTATTAGTGAAGCATTTGCTCCAGGCTTTTCTTTGGGCTGGGAAGTTTTTGATTATAGATGAAATTCTTGTCTTGACTTGTCACAGGTCTATTCAGATTTTATTTTTGAGTCAGTTACTGTATTTCTGGGAATTTTTCCATTGTATTTGGTTTATCTCATTTGCTGGTATGTAACTATTTAAAGTATTATTCTAGAATCCCTTCTATTTCCATAAGGTCCGTACCCAGATGGCCCCGAGCCTCCTGTGCTCAGGGGCAGGCTTTTCAGAGCTAGCTGGGTGCAGGGTGGTGGGGCTAAGGGTGTGTGTGGCGCTGATGGGAGTTAGCATAGCTCTGGGTGTGGCTGAAGGGATTCACTGAAGACAGAAGCCCCACCCTGGGTGTGAGTGGCACCACTGAAAACGCTTGTAGCAAAAGGGAAATGAAGCTGGAATGCCGTAGGGCTTGCTGCGGTGCTTTGGTTGGGCTCCAGTCTCACTTGCACCTCATCTCCTGGCTTCCAGTGCAGACTCCTCAGCCTCCAGCAGAACCTGCTGCCTTCTGGCACAGACACCATGGCCTCCTGAAAGGGACTCCCACGGGATTCCACAGGGAGCCCCAGCCTTTCACCTCTGAAAGGATCCTTTGGCTCTCCAGGGTACAGAGGCACATTCAGCCTTCTTCCACACTTGATTCTACAGGTGGCTACCGTGAGTCTACCTTGTAAATCCTTGCATACTTGTATAACTTGCATCAACTGTTCCTCTAGTGAGCAGTGACTGATACAGCAGTAATGTTCTCACTTCTGATTTTACTAGGCGGAGCATGCTGTGCTTTTCCTGTGTAGCTAATAGTTTGTCAATTTTGTAGATCTTTTTTTAGAATAAAGCTATTTTTATTGTGCTTATCTCTTCTCTGATCTTTACCTTTGTAGAGGATTGTTGACTGGTAGTCAACTTAAAACCCCCAGCTGAACTGAGTAAGTGTGGTGCTGGGTGTGGGAGGCCCACCTGGGGATTGTTGCCAGCAGCATAAGAGGCAGAACTGGAGAAGAGAGGCTGTTGGGAGCTATGAGAGGCTGTTGAAGCTGTAAGGAGCTGTTGGTTGTTTTGGAGGAGCTCATCGTGCTGGCTTTCCTAATGAACTTGGCTATTTTCACCTCCAAGGAGCTTGGGACGTTGTTGGCACTGAGAATGGCTTTGGTTCACTTTGGGGAAACCCTGATCCTCACTTTGAGCATCTCTTCCTGGCTCCAGAGGGGAGGATGGTGCACTGCCAATCTCCAGGAGAAGCTTGCTGCATTGGCTTCCCTGATGGGAACTTGGCCATCTTGATCACTGGAGGAGCTCGGGACCTCACTGTTCCTGAGGATGGCTGTGGTACCTTTCAGGGGAGCTCTGATTCTTCCGAGCATCACTTCCTGGCTCCAGTGCAGATCCCTCAGCCTGCTAGCACAGATCCTTCACCCTGCTGGCACAGACTTTCGAGATTCCACCACTAACTTCTGGGCCTTCCCAGCACTGATCCATGAAACAGGTCTGCATGAGATACTGTTATGGGCTCTGGGCTTCCAGTTGGATTCGTGGGAAGCACTGTTATGAGCTCTAGGAGGTCTTAAGTTGGACTCATGCAGGACATTATTGTGGGATTCAGGCCCTCAGCTGGATTCTTGGTCTATGTGGTGTGGACAGATTTCCTGCACTCTTTTGTGTATCATTCTTCGGGTAATTGTTATAAACAATCTTAAAAATATGTGTCCTGTATTACATTGTTTCACCTTGCAAAATAAGGCCCAAACCATACCAACTTTCTTTGATAGTTTTGGGTTTAGCTCACTATTGTTTTTTCTTCTAGTTCCTTATGGTGTAAGGTAGGAAACTGATTTGAGCACTTTCTTCTTTTCTCCTGTAGGTTGAGGGTGCTCATAGATAAAACTTCCTTCACAGCAATGTTTTTGCTCCATCTTTTCACGTTTGTATATTATATTTTGTTCTTATTCATCACAGGGTATTTTCTACTTTCTCTCATGATTTATTCTTTGACTTACTGGATAACCGGGCAATATTTAACATCTATCAATTTGTAGCTTTTCCAGTACTTCCTGATCTCTAGTTTTATTTCATTGTAGTCTTGGAAGATACTTTTTTTTTTTCTTTTTTTATTTTATTTTATTTTATTTTAGAAACATAAAAGTACAAAAACATATTGACAAACAGACACCCATTATCATAGAAAATAGTACAATCACAACTAATCTATAGACAAGGTGATATGGTCTCAACAGTAGTTGTTGCTTTATCCATTGATATCTTCGAATTGTAGATGTATGGACCCATATACAGACATGCAAAT